>PVJA010002343.1:0-86943 GCA_004027025.1 Myocastor coypus
TAGAAAGGTTAATGTTTAGTTGTTTGATCAATCTTATATACCTATATGTATTAATCTAAACTGATCCGATGATGAAAATATGTAATATAACCATTGTTAAATTTAAACAATAAAAGAATTGGAAAAAAAAAAGTAATATATTACAATATTAATATACAAAAAAAAATAAAATAAATAAAAGCTGAATTCTTAGCAAAAAAAAAAAAAAAAAAAAAAGAAGCGGAATGCTTGTGCTCCCACAGAAGGAAGCAGTCTTTTGGTTTCAAGTAGAGAAGAACCATGAGGCTTTGTGTATGAAAGATGTCATGAGATGGGGCAAAAGGTCTTCTGTGAGGAGAGCACTACCTAAAAAGTGAATGGATGCATGAAAGCAGAGGGCATACATGCTAAAGGAATGGTAAGCAGTGTGTTTGGCTGGAAGATTAATTTAGGAATGGGGGAGATAATTCAAATGGTATATTGGAACTGGGTAATAGACAGTGTCTCAATACCCAAACAAAGAAACTTGAGCTGCCCTAGGTAGGCTGGTGTCTTAGTTACTTTTTACTTGTTGCTGGAACAAATACCCAACACTCAAAATGAAGGAAGGAAATGTTTATTTAGCTCAAGGTTTATTTAGCTCACAGTTTGTGGAGGTTTCAGTCCATATTCGGCTGGCCCAAGGCTGAGTGGAACAGAGCAGAGAGCACCCAGTTCATGGCGGTAGAACAGCAACAAAATGGTGACAGAGGCAATTGACCAACCAGGGCAGCAGAGAGCAACAGCTCTAGTCTGTCTCTGTCTCTCTTTATATTCCTATCAGGCTCTCTGCCTTAGGATATCTGCCCTAGACCACACCCATAGTCCCAGCCCTACTCAGACCGATAATCCCATCAGTACTAAAACACATAATCCCAGTGACTCATGAGTCCAGTCTCAATCTATAGAAGTCCCTGCCCAATGACTACATGAGGCTTTGGGGGGACAACTAGACATAAGCCACAACAGCTGGGGAGAGTAGGGGAAACTTTCAGAGGGAGGTAATGACAAGATGCAGGAGGATCCAGCCAAGGGCCCTGGCTGCTGTCAGCAAACCCTAAGATGGGGATGGTATTCTGACTTGCAGGTTATGCTTGTCTTCTGGGACTGTGCTGTAGCTATTTTCTTGGCTTGGATGTGGCCTGGATCAGACAACCTCTAAATTTCCCACATACTCTTAAGGAAGTCTGCATCCAACAGCAGAGCTGTGTTTTAGGGAGTTATATTTGGCTTCAGTGGAGACAGAGGCCAGAAAACTAGAGATCAGGAAGGAAGCCATAGCGGCACTGCAGGGTCATGTCAAAATGAGTCCTGAGATGTGTGTTTGAAGTAGAAAGAGAGGGCAACATGTAATTATCCAGAATTTCTTAGCAAAGCAAAATATAGGGCCCATTTGAATATTCAGTGTGTTGGCAGAGCAGAAAAGAAGGTTGTGAATCTGGAAAACCAGGGCAAGGGCTGAATTTCTACTACTTCACCCCAAATCCACAGATCCTGGGCTGGGCCAGGGTCTCGGATGAGATCTCTGTGGCCAAGAGGGTCCCCTCACAGTGTGAGCGTGAGACCGCAGCTGGCTGGTATGCTGATGTCGTTGCTTTCTCAATGCTCTAAGAAGACCAGAGGAAGACAAGCACAGTTGTAGCCTTAAAGCAAGAAGCAGCTACATTCCACCAAGGGCAAGAAAAGAGTGAAGGAACTCTAATTCCTCTACCCATGCTCATTTTCCTTCCGGTGTCATTTTCAGCAGTTTAAGAGCTCAAATGCCCACCTTTAAAAGCAATGGTTGGGGGCCAGTAAGATAGCTCAGTGGTCTAAAACGCCTGCTTAAGCAAGCTTAGGCAAGCCTAGGGAATTGCAGGAACAGCGGTTTGATCCCCAGCACCACATACAGTGCCAGCCCTACTCCCAGGGTGGGCTTAGCCAGCCACTAAACAAAGAAAAGCAATGGTTGATAATAATGTCTTGAGGATTAAAAAGACTGAATCTGTGGTAGCACTTCTAAGTTTAGGGGCTGGAGAGTGCGGAAATGGTTTGCTATAGCTCCAGTAGGGGCTGGCACGGAGAATGAAGCAGTCAGGACTCCCTGTGAACTGGTACTGGGTATAAGAGAAGGAAGATGAACAGGAAGGGACAGCTTACATGGAGGTGACAAAACAGGCTCCAATTATGCAGATGATGGGACACACCCTAGGCTGACTGGTAGGTGTGAAATGTTGTATTCAAACTATCCTAGGAAGAGCTACATTCACGTTCCCAAAAGGAGACGATGATTTTCTTGCCTTTCTATTCCTCTGTCCAGGAAAGACTGGTATCAAAGAGAAGAAAAAACTATAGAGGAGATTACAGTAATCATAAAGTAATAGTGACATCTCAGTTACATGGACCAAACATAATTAATCAGTGCAAATACAGAGCACGAGGACAGTGTTACAGTTCATCTAAAAATACACACTTGCACTCCTCTTTATAGCAGTCAGGGTTCACACCTAACAATGTGCCCATTATTGGAACTTTTTCCTAGAACAGCAAGGCTTTTTAAAAAAAAGAAAAACTGAATGGCATGTTTTTTTTTTTGTTGGTTTTTTTTTTTTTTTTTTTTTTGTCTTTTTGAGACAGGGTCTCGCTATGCAGTTGAGGCTGGCCTTGAGCTCACTTTTGTAGCGCAGGCTGGTCTTGAACTCGCACTGATCCTCCTGCCTCAGCCTCCCGAGTGCTGGGATTACAGGCGTGCGCCACCACGCCCGGCCAAATGAATGGCATGTTTTTAAAAGAGAACGTATGTCTCTCAAAGGTTGAGCATGACTGACTATGTTTTTGGGGTCTCTGATAGCATAATAGGATAACACCATGAGGGGTGCTGAGGTGTACAGAAAGTCATGTCCAACAAGAGATCTTAGAATACTGAATGTTCACTTTCAGGGATTGTGCTCTACCTTCCATCAAGGCTCTCGGATGTTCTTCTCATTGGCTGTTCATATCAGCTTGTGTGCTCTACCTTCCATCAAGGCTCTCGGATGTTCTCATAGGCTGTTCATATTGGCTTGAAATAATGAAGAGTCACATGGTGAAGTCCCCAGCCCACTCATCCAATCAAGAGTTGCTTTCATACAATCCTAACAAAGTGGGTCCCAGACGAGATATCTAAGCCATAAGTCTCTCATACCTAAAAGCACGTAGGCTTTGCGACCACTACCTTGGTCTGTGCTTATCTGCTTTCAGTTTCATTGTGTTTCACTTTATCTCTATAAACTCAAAGAACCTGGTGTTAAATCTATAACCCCCAATTCTTATATTGCCTGCTGTGCCATAAAAAATGCTGGAAAGTCCAGATCAACAGCATTCTAGTAACACAGGCCCACCATGACTTTCTTATAATAACTATTTTCTCAAATATTTAAAGAGACTAGAAACTCTTTTGCAGTCCTGAATTTCTCATTATGAACGGCATCCCGATGACCTAAACCACTTGGGTTCTGAGTTTGGCCAGTCAGGCTGATGCTTTCCAATAATGAATCCTTTATTTAATATTTATAGACCACAAGCTATTTGTGAATCCCTAAAGCTTCTGACAACTAAGGAAAGGAAATATTAAAACAATATTTTATCTTCATCTTCTGTCCTGTCCTACACCATGAGCAGTGAAGTGATGGTAACTGCTGGGCTGCCACACACCTTCCAGGGCCACAGAAACCAGGGCCATTCAAAAGGCAAAGAAGAAGAAATGCAGTAACCACAAACCCGCATAAGCCACTCATATACAGATGAACTGTCTGTCTTACTCATCTCTTTGTGTGTTCTATATGTAGAGCACCCCAGCGTACAACAGGCCTTTAGGGCTGGTGGGGTTTCCATTTTTACTTTGTGTCTGGGGACTGAACCTCACCTATGCTAAGCAAACAAGCTACCACTGAACTACTCACTCAATACTTAGAATTTTCTTTTAAGTCCAAGTACCAATTCATGGTTCCTGAAGCAGAGATGAACATAAGAAAAAAATATGTACTATGTATGAAGGTCCAGTCCCCAAGACAAGGGCTTCTTCCACCAGACACACGTGTGCAGCTCCCCACTTGCAACTGCACAGACAGGCAGCAACAGAAACTGTTCCCCAGGACCAGGGGGTAGGTTAGGCTGGGGCCCCATGACCGCCACTGGATTTGAGGTTAATTTTCCTTTCCTATCCACAGTGTACAATAAAAGACAGGTCATCAATCATATAAATTAGCACAGTCCCCGGGCTCCAGCCTCAAAGAAACTAGGCCGAACCCAAAAGAAATCGGAATAAATTGCAACCCTCAGCATTTTTTTCTCTCTCTTGTAACTGCCCAGTGATATTTAAAAAAATATTGAAAGCAATATTCAACAGCCTCGCCCTTGCACGAAGAGCTTGCTAGCCAGCAAGAGTTTGTAACTATTCCTACAGTGTATGTAGGATTGATTTCTTCAGGCCATTTTTTGGCCCTTCACCAGGAGTGCTTGCTATAACACTGTGAATACAATGGATATTCGATAAAGGCGCATTAACTAATTAAGGGCACGCTGTGGAATGAAGTGTTTTTCATAATGGTGAAACCGAAAATCATAAAGACATGTCTTCTGATTGCATTTTAGGAACAGGCTGAAGACAAACCCATTTCTCTATCTTCATCAATGAGAAACTGAAGGGTTATTTGGCGAGACTCAAAGAATATGTGCACTTATTTATAATGGAAAATAGAGAGCCACAAACATCCAGTGTCTAGTACTGCTTTAGCATCACAACCATATATAGCAGAGTAAAGGTATATGGCATCTTAAGTCATTAACTTCTTCTGCATTTAAAAATGGTCTCTAAGAGAACATGCCTCATCAACACATGTGGCAGAGCTGGGTAAACTATGCTTTTGCAGAGACAGCTCCTGCAGGGAGATGTAAGACACTGCCATATGGCTTGGTTGCCTTCAGTTCATATGAGCTCTTCAAGGCTCCAGAGAACAACCACTGTTCTCTTTGCAGAGAACAGGAAAAGCATGTATCTTCTGCTGAGGAAAACATTCAGTTAACCTAGCATCAAATTTAGAATTGAAACCAGAAGTGAGAAGCTCCTACACTGCCGTCTGCATCTTTCAGCGTTCTTCATCCTGTCTCTGTGTTTATACCTCCCAAAGCTGCGGCCCCACTCACTCCACTTCCATCTGCGCGTCTCCTGCTGCGTGTTCAGATAACCACACCTACTGCTACCGCTGTTGCTAGTGACAACGACAGCTGTGAGACTGCACTTCCAATCACTGCTGCTGCTACTACCCCAATGAGATTACTGTGGCCTATTACTACTGTTACTAGCACGACTGTGCCGACCGTCGCTGTAGCCTTTGCTAGTATTTTCGGGTGCAGAGTGGCAGAGCAGTCTGCTCAGGCCTGCCTCCCCAAGCAAGGCTGATAACATTCCTGATCATACGTGAATCAGCTTATTTCAGATGCACAACTTCACCCAGAGCTGCAATTACTGGTCCCAATTCTGTAGCCAGAAGCAGCGATGCATCTGAATTCCAGGGACCTGACTGAATGGAAATGTTCATTTCTGATCACCTCTCACATACAAATTACTGTGTATGCCAATCTGGCAATTACCTCAAAAGTAATAGGAAAAGCCATGCAATCAAATTTGTTATTGTGGCTGCTTTCAATTATAGGAGGCAAGAACCTGCCTGCATAAAATTTACTGGTATGGAAAAAAATGAATCTCTGAATCTATTTTAATTTTAAATGAAGTCATTTCATTTGAAAAACTCTTTTAATTTTGGGAAAGACTGTTGAAATACACAGCTAAGTATAAGAAAATGATCGGCTCACTTACCCCGGCACACAGGCAAACTTTTACATCATGAAAAAATGAAACCTCGACTTCCACTGTCGTCCTGCACATGGAAGCCGTGTCTCTGGGGCTTCTTAAAGGGACACGGAAAAATGACACAAGGATTTTAAAAATGTCATTAGGCTCTCCTGGGTGGAAAACAAAAATGCTATTATGTGCATCAAATTCTGCTTCTTTTGTCTGCATTGGTAAGTAGGAAAAAAAAAAAAAACTATTTGCCAGGCTACCTTCCAACTAAGCAGGGCTGGAGAAATGTGGATGAGCGTGCAGTAAGCCGTGCCCAGGTTTCTGCAGCTTCCCACTTGGATCTCTGCAAGAGATCCTTCTCCACTGGGAGGCCCACTGACATGTGTGGGAATTCTGGGAGGCACTAGGAGCTGGAAGTTCTGGAATACCTTAGTGGTGGGAGGTGTGCAGTCCTCTACACAGCTCATGTCCCTGCCTGCCAACCTGCAGCCTTCATGAAGTCCCTGAGGTCTGGCCAGAAAGACGGTGTCGGCATACAGCATACTCTGGTTAAGCACAAGCGTAGAGTGCAGAAATGGGTTCTGGTGTCCACTGCTTTCATGGACGTTAGGTAGTCAGGTTAAGATTCAGTGTTTAATTGGTTTAAGAAACAGTTTTGTCATCAATCCTTAGTATGCACTGATTCTGTATCTACACATTAGCTGACTTGCTAAAATGTATTCATAACCTCAAAATCAGTACTAGTGAAGCTTTCTTGGTCATGCGCTGAAGGCTGCCCAAAGCCCATTCTCAGCCAGAGTCAAACAAGGCAACCACCGGCCTTTTCCTTCAGCTCCCATGCGTCATGATCTATTTAACACTACATTTTTCGCATTTCTGTGCTTTCTACAGGTGATTTTACCATTCAAAATGGCCCCCAAGATAGTACTGAAAGGCTGTCTAGTGTCCCCAAGTGCAAAAACTCTGTGATGCACCTGACTGAGAAAATACCTTGGCTAAGCTTTGTTCAGTCACGAATTAGTCACGCTGTTGGCCAGGAGTTTTATGTTAACGAATCAACAAATCTATCAAACAAAGTGTCTTTATAGAGAAACAAGATAAGTTTATGTATTGATCAAGAGACAAAAATATTATGACAGACGCTCAGGAGTCCTAGCCTTATATATTGCTATCAACAATGGTTTGATACTCACCCACTCAGTATTTACAGTTGCTTTGCAGGACACAGCTGCCAAAACCCACAAGAACTGGCAATGAGAATGAGCTTCAGGGTTGTAGGAAGTGTATGAACTAATGCATGTGAATATGATTCACATATAAAAGGATATCAGAATGCCAGCTATTACTTCCTTCAGATAGCCATGTAAAGTTTTTTCCATGAATTTCAGTTGCACCATTGGGAAATGAAATCTATTTGACCTCAAATCCCCTGGGGAACAAGAATTAGCTGCTTTCTTTCTTGGAAGATCAAATGGAAAACATTTTACAACAGTTCAAATGCTACTTTATACAAGAAAAGATAAAGGAATTATCTCATCCCTTACCAAGATTGGGAAACTAAATAGTACATCTAAAACAACAACAACTGGCTCAGATGCTTCTCCACCTATTTGCACTTCGTGCTTGCAATGAGATGCATAATGTCACCAAAACTAAGAATGCATTATGCTTACTTATCAATCATTTAATACTTGTCAACCACTCAATACTTAACCATTCAATACTAACCATCAGTGAGAGATGCCATGTCAATGCTGGAAGGGGTTATATTTGAGGGAGTAATGGCAGATAATGCTCTCCCAAATGTTTTTCTTATGCTTCTAAAAGCTCTCATCATAGAATTGTAATGTACACCATTTGTGTACATCCAGTAGTGTCCGCTTAAGAAGTCTAGAATTTGGGCCAAGAAGATAGTTCAGCAGCATAAGTGTTTGCCTGGCAAGTGCAAGGTCCTGAGTTCAATCTCTGGTACCCCTCACCCTCCAAAACAGAAGCCTGGAATTATTATTTTTTTGATTTTATTTTATTTTATTTGTATTTAGTATAGGTTCTATACATAGATCGGACTCATAGTGACTCTTCTGTTTTCAGCCTCCCAAGTGCTGGGATTACAGGCGCATGGCACCGCTCCCAGTCTCAATTGTCATCCAAGAGAGCCCTGGGGGTGGGGCCAGCATGGTGTGCTGGGGATCAGACCCCCGCCACTGCACTCTGCATAGGCTGGCGCTTTAGTCCATTGAGCTATCTGGTCGGCCCTATTTTATTCTTTTGCAGAAGAGTTGAGTCAAATGCCTGGTCAGTAGTATGGGGCTCCAAGCTTTATAGCTTAATATCAGTAACTAGAACTTACTTAGGGTTTCTATTCCCTAAGGCCAGAATCATGAGCCCTTGCTACAGTCTCTCAGTAAGAAACTGAGTGCGGAAAGTTTAAGTTGCGTGAGGTCACAGGCACCAGATAAAGGTCCTGCCCACCTTACATGCACAGTGGATGTGTTACCATGGCGCCCAGCCAGCTGCAGTTAGTAGCAGGCTCAAAGCCATCTCCCGGAGGACCCAGCCCAGGCTTTTCCCATCATACCTGTATCTCCTGGTCCTCCCATGAAAGTAGCAAGGTCCAGGCCAAAGCCAATTAGCGCTAATGAGGCCCACAAAGGTTTTCCTGCACCAGCCTCCCCAGCTCAGGTCATGCACCAGTGTCTTGTTATCACAGCAGTTTTAATGGTTCAGCCCACAAAATTAATACCTACAAGGTGCTTAAATCAAAGCAGTCAGCAGGAAGCTGTCCACTGCAAAGCCCCAGTGTCAGCGCCTGCCCCCGCTGGCCCTTTTCCCACCGCCTGGTCCCCGAATTTAGGTCTTTAAAACAATTTCCTCCAGAGATAGCTCCACGTCTCTAAATGCTCCATTGAAATGGATGTTCTTGACTTAGAAATTTTAAAGATTATTTTTTATTTTCCCATCATAACATAGGTTCATTTCCTTATAGCATTCCCACTTCCTCAGCAGATTTGTATTATTTGTTTAAATCAATAAAATATATATTACTACGCACATAAAAAGTTGTACTTTCCTTTTTTTTTTTTCTTGACTGGCTCAGCAGGCGCGTGGTGCCCTGGATTGAACCGAGGTCCCTGTGTGCTTTGGCTAAGTTTGCCTAAGCAGGCATTTTATTTATTTATTTATTTAATATTTTAGGGAAGGGTGTACAGGGTGTTCTGGGTCTCACTAGTAGACCAGATTCGTAGTGATCTGCCTGTTTACAGCCTTCCAAGAGCTGGGATTACAGGCGTGTGACACCACACCCAGTCTCAACTGCAGTCTCAGTGTAACCCAGGGGCTGGGCCAGCACAGTAGGTCCAGGGATTGAACTCCTGGCCCCTGTGCCTGCTTTCAAGTGCTTTAATCTGCTGAGCTATTTGCCCGGCTCTACGTAGGCATTTTAGACCACTGAACTATCTCACCGGCCCCAAGCTGTACTTTTCAAAATAAAACAAACTTTTACACATAATTCATAAAAGTTACAGTATGAAAATTTTATTACACTCATAAAAATTAAAGTTCATTTCATTTATGTAGTTAGTCTAGCTGCACTGTTTTCCCTCAGCTTATTCACCTATTCAATGTTTTTTCAAACTTTTTAGTTGTGTCTGGGATTACACAGACCACAGACCCGGTTGTCTTCAGACCCTCCGCAAAAGCCCTGAATCCTCCAGTGGTGTGTGACTTGGCTTATCCTTAACCCTGCTTTGATGTTGTCGTCATCACACAACAAATCTGTATTTATATCTTTACACACCAGAGTGAATGCAAGTGTGGATTCAGGCAGAATGGCCTCAAGTAGTGAAAGGTTCACACAGGTATAGCTTTTATTTAGCTACTGTACAAATGCAATTGTCACTCCTCTGCACATTTAAGTAATGAATACAATAACAGATGCCATTTAACGATCCACAACTGACTCCTGACAACTATCAATTCATTGACACTGGTTCTTTTCTCATATTTTAATTGAAAAGCTTTTAGTCTTAAAAACTCATTAATACGTGACTGACTGCACGATGCTCATGTCCCTTGTGAGGCGTGGGCACACGGATAGAATGCTTCTGAGCTCCCTTTCCTTGCCATAAATAATGACCACGTTCATCACGGGGAACTGAAACCCAAATGGAAAGCATCTTAATTCTTTTTTCCCATTCTGTTTCCTTCCCTTCAACCCCTCTTCCCCTCTCCATTTACAAACACTTTGGTTCCAATTTTTGGCTTCTATTCTATTTTTAAAACCCTTTTTCCTTTCCTTCCTGTGTAATATCTATCCTTCATTTTGCTCTTTATCTATTCTTCGGGTTGGTCACACAAAAAAACAATATGACATTTAAGATTTGCATCTGATTTATTTCACTTAACATTATGGTTTTGAGATGCAACCATTTACCTAAAAATGCCCCAAGTTTACCCTTCTTTAGGGCACAGTAGTACTCTATCATATATAAATAACACATTTTATTTATCCACTCATCTTTTGATGGCCAGATGGGCTATTTCTAAGATTTGGCTATTGTATGTTGAGGTGCTATAAATGTGGGTAAGCATATATCACTGTGGTATGATGCTTTGAATTCTTTCTGGAAGATACCTAGAAGGGGAATATCTGGGTCAAATCAATCTCTAATTTTAGTTTTCTGATGAGTTTCCATGTGGATTTCCAAAGTGCTTGTATCGATTTCCACTCCCATCAACACAGGAGGTGGGTCTCTTTTGCCTCACAGTCTCGTCAGCATTTGTTATTGGCTGAGGTTTGATGCTAGGCCTTCCTTCTGGAGTGAGATCAAATCTCAGTGTTAGCTTGAGTTGCATTTTCAAATGACTAGTGATGTTCAATAGTTTTTCACGTATTTACCTGCTGGTTGCATTTCTTCATCTAAGAAGTATCTACTCATTTCAGATACTAATTTCTAAATTGGGTTTTTAAATCTGGTGATCTAAATTCTTTTATTTGTGATTTCTGGATATTAGTCCTTTGTCTGAGGAGTGGCTGGTTAAAAAAAAAAAAAAATCTCTTCTCTGGGTTAGCTCTACTTTGTTGGTGGTTTTATTTTATTTTATTTTGCTATCCAAGAGCTTTTATTTTGATGTGATCCCCATTATTGACTTTTTTCTGCAATAAATGGTGCTGAGCAACCTGGCTTTCCCCATGCCAAAGATTGAACCTATTTTTTACAATGTACTAATATATATATATATATATATATATATATATATATATATATATATATGTTTGTTTTTCTTTTTTTCAGTAACAAGGATTAAATTTAGGACCCTGCACTTGCCAAGCAAGCATTTATTCTACTGAGCTATCTCCCTGGCCCCTACTAATTTCAATATTTAAACAGGAAAAAAAAAGGCTGGTGAAAGTAACAGCCCCTCACTGGGGAAAATTCACCTTCATATAGCACAGATGTCCTGTGCAGTGGGGGTTGTTCATAAGTCTCTGCCTACATCCATTGTCTTCAAGAGTTGTACATATGCTGTCTTCCACCTCACCATTTCTGTTTTAATACACAGATCTTTCACTCATTTCAATTTTGGTTTAGTGCATTGTGAGAAATAAGGTCTAAGTTCCATCTTTGGCAGATGGAAAGCCAGGCTGCTCAGCACTGTTTATTAAAGATCAACCCACCTTTTGTCCTAAGATGCCTGCTTCACCACCCTCTGCAGACAGATAAACTTCCCTGCATACTTCACCTTCTTCTTCACTTTGCCCCTCATTTGATTGAAACCCATGCCAATAACTCCCAAGAAGGGCCTAGAGTAGCGGTTCTCAACCTGTGGGTCTTGAACCCAGCGGGGTCGAATGACCAAAACATAGGGGTCACCTAAACCCATTCCAAATCATAGCTGTAGCAAAATTACAGTTTTGAAGTAGCCACCAAAATTATTTTTTGATTTGGGGTCACCGCAACATGAGGAACTGTATTACGGGGCCACAGCATTAGGAAGGTTGAGAACCACTAGCCTAGAGCTATTATCACACAATATCCTAATTATTTGCCACCTGCCAATCTTATCACCTCAATCATTTAGGCATAAGTTTTAGTCCATGTACCCTAAAACCAGAACTGCACAATTTGCCCTAGGCCCGGAAGAAAAAATTCACAATTTCCATGCTGCAGTAGTGTCTTCTGGGTTACTATTCAGCTCCTGCTGTAGCATGGTAAGACTAAGAGATCACCTCAGGACACTAAGGAAATGTCTGCATGTGATATTCAGGCTGTGTAAGTTTCTGAACTGTAACGATATTCTTAGAGTAGAGTTCAAGAAACTACTACATGGTGCTGAGCATAAAAGGGAGAATAAAAATGAAAATGAATTTAAGGGTTGGACAATTATTAGGCTAGTTTATGTAATCTTGATATTTAAACAGGAAAAAAAAAAAAAAAAAAAAAAAAAAGGCTGGTGGAAGTAATGTCCTCCCACTGAGGAGAATTCACCTTCCTATTGCACAAAAATACTGGTATTGAGTATTTTAGGAAGTGCATACTTTGGGTCATTTGTTTATTAGATAACCTTGTAATGCAATCATATATAGCAGAGGAGAATTACAGATAGGACTTGACGGGGAAATTCAAGTTATTATACACAGACACCTCCATCACCCGGGGTAACATTAATTCATGGATTTGGTTTCATATAAGTCAAATCTGTGTCTCCTGGTAATTCAGAAACAATCAGCACATCTCTCTACTATCAGAGATTGTCTTTAATACCAATGTGATTCCTACTGCAGTACGAGAAAAGACTTCTCATTTTATTTTATGAACATCTAAACCTGAATATGTAGTCAATTTCTGATGAGTTACAATAGCATCAAGACCAAAAATGCCCAAAGTATGATTGAAATTAGTTTAAGTTGAAGTAAAATCTTATTAAAGAAATCTCTTGGAAAAATTAGCTTACTGAAGTCCTGTGATTCAGGTGTTTTGTTATTTAGGAATGTTTTGTCTAATAATTCTCTAGATTTGACAGTTCAGAAGGAGATAATTCTTACCTAATCAGGTGAAAGTTCACCATGGTAATGATAAAATGTCCAGAGAAGCTGTGATCAACTTTATTACCTACAACTTATCTCCATTACCAATTCAGCATTGAGCAGATCCTTGTTGGGAACAACTTTTAATGAGACTTAAAATCCAGAAGAGTCTATCTAAAGGTCAAAATTAAACTGATATGGAGCAGCGGCTTCTACTCCTGCAATGAAATTCATTACGCTGGAAGAGGACCTCACTTGCAAAGATCCACTGCTGTTATTTACGTCTATTAGACAAGCCATGAATGGTCTAAACTTCTCCACTCCTAATTCTATTCAGTTACTTTTCAGTCGTTCCACCTATGTGCTGCACTGGCCTGAGTAATGTAATCTTAAGATCTCAAATGAGTTTTCTTCATTTGGGGAAAAAAAAAAAAATCTATTTGTGAGGTAGGGGAGTGTGTGTGTGTGTGTGTGTGTGTGTGTGCTTGTAAAATCTAACTGCACAAAATTAAATTCTGTGCTATGGCATTGCTCTGTTCAGACCAGATCTCAAGGTGATTCCAAGTCCTTGGAGGTAGGAGGAAAAGACGGAAGCACGCTGCCCCTATTTATTTTTGTCAGCCAGCTCAGCAGCATTCCGCATTGCTGCTGCTAATCTTCCAAGAGAGCAGACAGGCTCCAGAGCCCAAGGGGACTGGGTGTGAGTCCCGCTGCCCACTGAGTACATGACTGGGGGGGGGGGAGGTAAATTGCCTACTCACTCAGAGTCTGCTTTTCTAGCTATAAAACAGAGATTAAAAAGCCCAACGCAGCATAGTTGTAATATATCCTGCGTGCCCAGAGTGTGCTTAACAAATGCGAGCTGTCACCAGTACTACGATGACCTTAAAGATGAGTAAGCGCAAGCTGCGAGATGATGTCACTCGCCTCGCCATCTGGCTGGCTGGGTCCAGACCTCGTGCTGTCTTTCAGCAAAGTATTTATCCACGTAGGACACTTTCAAAGTGTTGAGCATCTCTCATTGCCACTGTTTAGGCTTTGCACAAAATTTGTTTCTAATTTTTCCAGACAATAATTGATTATTCCCCTGTGTCCTTGAGGCGCCACTCCTCATCCCCTTCTACAACTGTTCCTCCTACATTTCCCTAAGGCACTGATAAAAACAGGCACTTCTCTCTGCGTGATGGAGATATTCTGCTTCCTCAGAAAACACAAAATCTCTGGGACGCAAAACAGCCAATGAAAAGCTTTGTGAATTACTAAGTTATCTTTCTTCTAAGCCCGCTGTCATCCTATGAGCTCTAGACATGAGCCTGCCCACCTTCATAATTCTTATTTGTTGAGTAATGAAAAAGAAATGACTGGCCATCTGGTTTAATCATTTGGCTTTATATATTGTATCTGGAATGTACAGTGGTTCTCTAAAAAGGCCCTGGAGTTTTTCAAAGTAATCTGTAATTCCTTTGAAATATTTTTCCTAAGCCATAGAATCCTATCCTTTGAAAATTCTTATAACTCCTAATTCAGAGCTCTGCACTTATTAAGTTTTCTTGAGCATAGTGGGCTCCCCATAAATATTTGCTGAAGGTCCAATAAGCATCACCCGATGATGGTAACCTAGCTAGAATATACGCCAACTATACCAAGATGCATGCACCACATGGACACGGACATAAAATAACTCAGTTTCCCTCTCTCTCTCTTTCTCTCTCATTCTCTTCCATTGCTTCTTCTTTTGTATCCCTCAAGTCTTTAACTTCCGTGGCCAAGGGAACCTGGCCAAGACCATCCTCCCTGCCTATTCCTTTCCACAGTACACGGCATTTCTTTTCTCTACACACTCCTTACTACCTGAAACATCCTCCTCCTCCATCTATTCAGTCACTCGTTTCCCTTCTCACCCTTATTCCTTTTTAATCAGGATGATAACTCTGTGAGAATATGGTCTGTTAAGGGACAGGTCACCGCTGTTACTGTAACACTTTTAAGGGTGCTTGACACGCAAGTACTTAATGCAGCAGATAATGTGGAAATGAAAACAGAAAAGGATGAATACACATAACTGCTTTTACAGTTGCTCTCCAGCTATGTCTCATAATGAATCTAAACCCAATACATGGAGAGAAAGCTTTTTACCATTTATTTTGTATTTCTTAAAACGCCTAGTATAATTTAAAAATTCTGATGAAAAATGATTGGGGAAATATCAAAATTATTTTGTTAGCTAAGCAAACCATTCAATTCCAGTAATTTGCTCTAATTTATTAGAGACAAAGCCATTTTCAACTGACACAGTATTTCTTAAAGCTAATGACACAACTTGGAAGAGGCTGCTCTTTATTTCCAGTGAGATTCTAAATTATTTCAACATTGGTTCCAATGGCTTCCCCTGCCAGTCCGTACCTGCTATGGTACAGGTTGCTGTTGTTGGTACCAATACTTTTAAGGGTTAAATACAGAGATAGTCTAGAAGACTAAGATTTGAAGCTATTGCATACGATGTTAAAACATCTACATGAATGAAAGAGACCATAAAAAGAGGCAAAATAACAAACTACAATGTTGAAATATATCACAGGTATATAGCCTATCACCTGTATGACTGGATACAGAAGAGAACTTGCCTGTTTGCTCCAAGTTTCAGCTAAAGTTCAAAGCTGAGAACACAGCCTAGATGACTAGCTATCATGCCTTAGACCAGTTTCACACCAAACCCACCTCTGAAGCAGCTTTCCAGATTCTTGGACTGGCCACACTTTTGTAGAAGATGAGAGGTGTTTGGGGAAAATAAGGGAGTGTGAATGAAAAATATAGTGGATGTTCAACAAGATTGATTTTAGTAAAAGCAGCAGTGCCATGAATTCCTCTCCAAATATTCCTTCTCACTTTGGTCACACGTACCCAGTAACCCTTGGTACTTTCCAGAGCAGTTTTGGAATTGCTCTTTCAGTAGTGTCTTTAGTCACACCGTTGTGGTTGCCTTGATGTCCTGGACAGATTCAACACATTCACCTTTCATGATCATTGTGACTTTGGGGAAGAGCTGCAAGTCACAGAGTGCCAGGCAGGGGGAGGACGGTGGGTGAGGACATGCTGTGATGTTTTTATGAGCCTGCCTCTCTGGGCGGCGGCTCACAGTCTGCATCAACATTCACCATGCTTGTGATCACACCTGGTAAAGACACTTCCAAAAGAAGACTTCTAAAACCACTTGGGAAAGTGACAAGAATGGCGAGATAAGTCTTTAAAGCGAAGTGGAGTGTTCAGGGCAGGGATAAGTGGTAATGTGCCTTTTCCTGTAATCAATGTTTTTAAAATGTAAACATTCCCTGTGTATTTTGAGCATTCATTCTATGTTTGAAGAAAAATAATCCCCAAGCACAGGCTTCTTGCTTACCTCCCTGCAGCTGAGTAGTGGGTGTCCCTAGGGTGTCCCTTGAAGTGATTAAGGTACCTGCAGCGGGAAGGAAAATCTGGACCAGACTTTTGAGCTCTTGAATGTGACTAAAGACCTACAGAGTTGACCATTAGATGGTTGTTATGAACTGGTGCCTGGACTTTTATGACATGCTTTTATTTTACAGATGATCAACCTAGAATCTTGTCCCATGCGTTCAACAAGCATTGACTTCCCAATGGAGTGGAAACGCATAGTTATTTGAATGCTAAAAGCTTTTTCATGTTTTAGAGAAGACTATCTTAACAGAATTCCCTCTTACATTTTCTTTTCTTTTTTTTTTTAAGAATTTCTTGTTTCATTTATTTGTTTTTTCTTGTTTCAGAAGTTTTATTTGTTTATTTATTTATTTTTATGGCCCGCCCAGCCATAAAAATAGAACAGCCTGACTACTCCAGCTCCAGCCATTGTGCTACACCTGCATCCTAGCCTGCCCTGAGGGCAGGGCTGGTGCAGCATGTGGTGCCGGGATCGAAAGTGGGTCCCTGAAGCCGCCTAAGCTTTCCTAAGCAGGTGCTTTAGACCACTGAGCCATCCTGCCGGGCCCATTTTGTTTTCATTCCAGGTCATTAAAACAAGAAAACAGGGCCCTAGCTCTGTGGAATTATCAGCTTAACCTTGCATACATACATACACATGCATTATGGCTTAGACACACAAGCACCTAGAAAGGGGGAAGAGAGATGAAAATCCTCAGTCGCACATAGGTGATTTTAAGCTATTTCTTCTGAAAATTTCCTTTTATACAAAATCTCTATTAATGTTCCCCAAGTCTTTCAGTGAGTTTTCATCTTTCAGAATTTTTTTTTTTTTTTTTTTTTTCCTGGAGATGGTCATTGAAATAAGCAAAAAATGGACAAGCCCAGCCAAACGCATTCTTGGCTGTAGCTTCCCTGGGAAGTGCTTTGTGGGTAGGCAGCTGAATGAACTGCTATAAAAGTCACCAAGAGCTGGCACTTAATCATTTCCGTTTCTCTGTTCCTGGGCCACATCATTCCTTTTTGCTTGCATAAGGAATGTCAGGCTGCACAGAGGGAATTAGCCTTTAACATCGAACTCTAATCAGCTATGGAGTATCTCTTTTCTTACATGAACTTCTTCATTACATTTTCTGTTTTGCTCCATGGTGCGCAAGATTCTCCACATCCATGGTGCCATGTTCTTGAGGCTCTGATTTTTTTATAAATAGCGTAGCACCTAGTGGTGCCAGAGTCTGGTACTGTTCTCCCAAGAGTCCTTTCTCTCTCCTTTGAAATGAGAACTGGAATTTCTGGAGAGACACTGCCCATCAGCTGATGTTCTCTGGACTCTATTGCACAGGGCTTGGTCATGTAACCACCTTTCAACCAAAGAGATAAGGGACACCCAAGAAACTTGGTCATGGAGGAAGAAAACTGTCCTTTTCATCATTCCCTCCTTTCAATTGGCTAGGGTGCAGGTGTGGCACAATGGCTGGAGCTGGAGTAGTCAGGCTATTCTATGAGGAGGAGGCCTATTAATACAGATTGAGAGCAAAACAATGGGATCGCCATCGCAGCTCAGGACTATTATCTTTCTATTTCTTTGATTTGAAAAAGAAACTGTCTGACTGAAATCATTATTCACACATGACAAACTTAACATTACCTAAAATAGTATTGGACTTGCTCTTCCTTGGTGATCCATCCTATTCTAACCTCAGACTTGTTTATGCAGAGCTCTCTAAAACAGGACCTTTAAATTCTATAATACGAGCTTATGGGAAACTATCAGCTGTGTTCCTTCATCCCACAAGGCTAAGTGGTAAGCATGGCATCACCTTAGAATGACATCAGAGGTCATCTTTTCAGTCTCACAATGTTCCCTACCCAGAATGGAAAGACCAGTCTAGAGAGATAGATGATCAGCTCTGATCAGGTTCATAAATATTTAATACTCTTCACAAGCCCCAGAAACCAGTAAAATGTTTACCTGTGAGAACTATACAACATGGAGACTAGAGCACTGCTCTCAAGCCAGTATATTCCCATTGATAGCCAATTAACTCACTCAGAATCCTGTTGGTTTATGCTAGTTTCCCCTCAATGCAGGCTTAGGCCTTGGTCATGTTTTAAACTCAAGTGGAGACCTTGTGGAGCAGCGCTAGCTCTGCCACTAGGCATTTCTTTCAGTGTCACTGGATTGGCTGCATTCTTCCTGTCAGCAAATATTCTTGCCGGTCGCTCTGAGCACATTGATCATGAGCTGGCTCTGGTCAACACACTATTAGTTTTCCAACCTTCTCACCTGGAACAAACACAGCCACCATTGTAGCTGTGACTGGACTCAACTTTGCTGTGTCAGAGGTCAGAAGAATCTGGTAAGGGGCAGTATTATCCTGAAAGCTCATCAAGCAAAGTTCAAATGTCTGCAGCAGACTTGTAAAAGGAGCAGAGTCCCTGCAATACTACGACCACACAAAGGACACTTTTCACTGGCCTCTGCAAGTCAACTTATTTAGTATCACCCAATTAGAAGATCATCATGGCATTTCTAGTTGCATTTTTTAATACAAGGTATTTTCAGAGCTTTAACTGATATAGTACATAAGTAAAAACTATCCTCCCCAAATTCCTGAGTATGGAAAAACTTCACAGGAATTCCTAATACTGTTTGTCTTTAACACTTAGGAAGAATAAAACTATACTGTAGTTTGTCTAAAAACATTTCCCTCTACTATTGCATGACTTAACACCAAAAGAAAATCTAAGGGAAACTATCGCTTAATTATATTTTCTATTAGAATAAGACTTCCAACTGCGCTGTGCCAGCCCTGCCCCTGGGGCACAGTGGGATGGCAATTGAGACTGTGGGTGACGGTGCAAGCCTGGAATCCCAGTTCTTGAGAGGCTGTAAGTGGGCAGATCACTATGGGTCCAATCTAGTAGTGAGATCCTGAACACCCTGTACACCTTTCCCAAAAAATAAATAAATAAATCTCCCTACGTTCATTTATAGGGCATCTTCTCTATCTGTGGTCAACTGTCTAGACTCCTGACCACCCATTTCCACAAGGTCACCCTAACAACCAATGTCATTCACTCCACACCAATTAAGAGCGCTTTGCGAATTGGGGTAGACAGAGAAGGGACCACAAGGTGCTAGCTTACGATCCTTTCCAAAGATGTTCTGAGTCATTCAATGGATTCATATGCTCAGATACGAGCACAGAACTTGGCACACCTGCCACAGGGTGTGCACTCAACTCCATCATGCTATTTCTCTTATTAATATCACTTGTTGCCTTAACAGCTAGCAGATGCTGACTAGTGAGCACCATCGATAAATAATTTGCAAATAGCAATATGACAAAAAGGGTATGATATGAAATGAAATGCAATAACAAATCCAGTAAAATGGTGGGCATAAATGCTTTCCAGACCTTAAGGATGATTTTTTCCATAAACATATGTCTCTTATACAAGTAAATTTATGTCTCCTGTATCATCTTATAAGAGAAAATTACATGATATTTCAAGTTATGCCATCTCTCTAGAGTCCCTCTGCCTTTGCTATTAAGAAATCATTATAGTTTCTAAAATTAATATATATTTTAAAGATCAAAGAGATGGTTAAAGATGATGCAAAGGATCCTCATCGTGTGAGTATCCAAAATTCTACCGCTGCAAGGTGGAAGGGAAATAAACAGTGCCTAGGCAGTGAGGTGCTCATGCTGGACTGAGAAATTCACTTCCAGGGGGCTGGGGATGTGGCTCAGGGGCACAGTGCTTGCCTTGCAAGTGCAAGGTCATGAGTTTGAGTCCCCGTATCACCAAATGGGGGGGGAGAAATTATATATATACACACACGCACACACACACACACACACACACACACATATTAGTAGAAGTTCATTTCCATCAGAAACCACCTTATCTAACACTAGAGCCCCTTTGATCCATCAGCCCAGGGCCTTTATCACTTACTTCCTGATTGTGAAGTGAGTTAAATGTCGAAAGACAGAATGCAAGTGCAATAAAAATATTCATTGAAGATGGACCATTTCATAAAGGCAATGTAAGAATTGCTGAAAAACTTCCAATCATGGCATAGCTCTTGAGAAAAGTGGAACCAGCTAACAATGGAGAGGTGAAAGCTGACCACCATGTTGGCAGGGTGGCTGCCTCCAAAGAAGAAGATACGGTCTTCAAGAGTGTGGAGGCTATTCTCATTTGGATAAGAAATGCTCCTCAACAGTTTCTGTGTTAAAGATTGGTCATCAATGCAGCAGAGAGCTGATCTGAGCTGCTGGACACTGCAGGATGTGGGGCCTAATACGGGAAGTCATTCACAGGGACACAGCCTGTAAGGCATGCCTTGTCCTCAGCCCCCCTGTGCTGCATTGCTGCCATCAGAAAAGCAGCATTCTTCTACCACAACCATCATGAACTGTCTACTTTACCACAGACCTAGAAACAAAGGACTCTAGAGAGCACGACTGAGGTCTCTGAAACTAGGAGCCAAAGTAAGTCTTCCTTCCTCAACAAGTTGATATCCTTGGGTATTTCTGTCATAGCAGGAGGAGCTGACTGAAAAAAGGCCCTTGAGAAAACATTGATAATCTTGAGTGTTCTTGTAAAAATGACCCTCATATAATCAAGAAACAGAAAATGAAACATAAAGAGGAAGGTTTCCTACTGTGTTATTACACAATTTCAGAAATAGTAGGCTTGTCAAGAGTGACAAAACTAGATGGAGTGGGCTAGCCAGATAGCTCAGTGGACTTAAAGCACCCGCTTTGATAGGCACAGGGATCAGGGTCCCATCCCTGGTGTGCCATAACAGTCCCACCCCCAGAGCACACTGAGAGGGCAACTAGGACTGGGTGTGGTGGTGCACCTGTAATCCCAACACTAGGGAGGCTGAAAACAGGAAAATCACTATGAGTCCCATCTGTATATAATCAGACCCTATAGACCCTGTACTAAATACATTAAAAAAAAAAAGTGAGAAATAACTGATGGGCAGTCAAGGCTGGCTTCCAGATTTGTATCTCCACAGAGGTTAAGAACACAGACAAAACCTCACATGCTAGACTATTTCCAGGGGAGGAAAGAAAAAAGAAGATTGCTGATCTCTTCATTAGATACATAAACCTTCTTTCACAAAAGTTTACTTGCATTAGAAACATTTTCTTTGGACCTTCAATACATTTCAGTACTAATAGTTTGTGTTTAATATCAACAAAAAGCAGGGGTGTATTTTTCATGAAATGTCATATGCTCCATATGTGCTATGTGTGTTCCTGTGTGCCATAGATTTTTATATATTCCCTGTCAAAAAAATTGAGACATTGTTTACATGCAGATACTTATTTAATCTTTTTGACAATATTTATACACTTTATGGGTAAAGTATTGTGATTCAGTGTGTGCATACAATGCGTAATGATCAAACTAAGGTAAGCAGCACTTCTATCTTTTCAGACATTATTATCGTTTTTATGGTTGGAATACCTCAACTGTTTTTTTCCCAGTGTTTTTAATATATATATTTAACATATATATATTTAACATATATATATATATATTTAACATATATATATATATCTTTGGTACACGGTCCCACTACGCGGCTCAGACTCCTATTGTCAGCCTCCCCAGGGCTGGGATTACAGGCATCCACCACCATGCCAGGCTTCGATGGACCACTACTGCATGACTTGGGTTCCAGGGCCAGCAATGCATGTGGTATGGGGATCAAACTCAGGTCCAGGGCTTAGACAGCTGAACTATCTTTCCAGCCCTCTTCCATTATTTTTATTTTTTTTCTCCTTTATTTTCTTTTATTCATATTTTTTTTCCTTTGAACATTTCCATCTAAAGAGGACTTTACTCCAGAATACAATAGCAGAAAACATAGTATCTTCCATTATTTTTAAAGTAGACAAGTTACCGCATCCACCACCATGCCAGGCTTCGATGGACCACTACTGCATGACTTGGGTTCCAGGGCCAGCAATACATGTGGTATGGGGATCAAACTCAGGTCCAGGGCTTAGACAGCTGAACTATCTTTCCAGCCCTCTTCCATTATTTTTATTTTTTATTTTTTTTCTCCTTTATTTTCTTTTATTCATATTTTTTTTCCTTTGAACATTTCCATCTAAAGAGGACTTTACTCCAGAATACAATAGCAGAAATCATAGTATCTTCCATTATTTTTAAAGTAGACAAGTAACTTGTTGTGGATTATAGCTGCTCTACTGTACTGTAAATTAATAGAAATACAAATTCATTGAACTGGAATTGAGCTTGAACTGTACTTCAGGACTCTCAATCTATCTTGTCCCTATCCTCCTTCCAGGGACTTCTATATTCTAGGCTCTGCAAAATCAACTTGAATCTTCTATAAATGAGTAAAAACATGTGGCAGATAGCCTCCTGTGCCTGGCTTATTTTATGTCCTCTGGCTGCACCCAGATTGCTGCAAATGAGAGGATTTCATCCTATTTTATGTGATTTCATTTTGGTTTGTTGTGAGATGGGGCCACAAAGCTGGCCAGGCTAAGTTCAAACTTGTGATTCTTCTGCCTCAGTCTCTCAGAATGCTGGGATTACAGGCATATGCCACCAGGCCTGGTTTGGATTTCATCCTTCTTTATGGTTAAACCACTATCCTGTGTTATACACTACTTTTTTAATACATCCACCCTCAAGGGGCATCTTGGTTGATTCTACAGTTTGGCTGCTGTGAATGACACTGCAATAAACATGTGTGCCAACATCCCCTTACTATAATTATTTCATTCCCCTTTATACAATAGTACTGTTGGATCATGCAGTAATTCTGTGTACCATTTTTTGGAGGAAGCTGTCCTATTTTCTGAAAGATCTGTACTAATTTGCACTCTAACAAACAGGGGACATATCCAATTTTAAATGTCTGTGGCAACTATGAATTGTGTTTGAAAGGCAGCAAGCTACATGGAATACACACACACACACACACACACACACACACACACACACACACAATTAGCTGTACCTGACGCCATGGAAGTGGCAGAAATGCCCAAGAAAAGTGTAAAGGAAGAGGCTGGGATACACAAACATTCAAGCAAGGGGGAAGAAGCTGGCACAGGAGGCAACCAAGCATATAGAACTCGCTGTGCCTCTAGTAAGCAGGGATCCAAGTAAAACTGAGCAAATGTGGAAGAGGAGACAGCGCCCACACAGACTTCATCGCTACTAGAATCAGGCAACAATGAGGAGAAACACCCTGAAAGACTGGAAGGCAAAGAGCAGTCTCTAAATATACATGTAACTTAGCAACCCAGGTGGGCCAGGCTTTGCTCTTAGTAATGATCACTGTCTACCACAAAAGGCACAGGTGTGTTGACATCCAGCTGACAGCATCGTGACACACAAGATGTCACGTCTCCTAATCATGACTAAGTGACACATTTCAGTGAGGGACATTCCACATAAAAAGATTGCGTGTTTCTAGGGTCAGAGCATAGAAAGGGAGAGAAACACCTACTACTCCCCCAAATTGGAAGCATAGCCACTTCCCTTAGTTTCTTACATAAATCTATGAACATTCTTTATCTCTATTCCTTATGAGGAGTCCAGTGCTGGAAAAAGAAAGTAAGTTTGGCAGGGAAATGTTCTACCCAAATAAGAATGTAATAAAACTAGACTATATAGCAACTTTGTAATAACTTCTTTATACCAGACCTTTCAAGGTAAATCATTTAAAATGATAAGCATTTTAAATTGCTTTTAAAAATTAAAAAATGGAGCACAACTAAAATAGTATTTTCAATGGTTTACTGAATCTGAGAGCATCATTTATATGACCAAGCACAAATTTGGTTGGGTATTTCTAGCTTACTTTGCAGGGACTGACTTAAAGTGAATGGATATGATCCGCATCGACATAGCTAAACATAGGCTAAACGTCTGGCAATTGTACATATGCAGGACCATGGAAGTCCACGACTTGGGAATCATGCAAAGTAGAACTGATGCCACTCATTCCGAGGACAGCACAAATAAACACTTGCTTCTGCAGGAAGTTACCTGACTAGATTCTACTTGGATCAACAGGTTTTACTGGTGAGAAATAATTCTCTCAGACAGGCCAGTGCCTTCTAAATCCTTTGAAAT
Source organism: Myocastor coypus (assembly GCA_004027025.1). NCBI lineage: Eukaryota > Metazoa > Chordata > Mammalia > Rodentia > Myocastoridae > Myocastor > Myocastor coypus. The sequence goes on from PVJA010002343.1 coordinate 24,453, forward strand.
CCTTTTCTATTTCCCATTTCTTTCTAACAAAAGGAAAATGTAACAGTACAATCAATGTATGAATTGGGAATAGCCACAACTGTGCCACAAAAAAAAGATACAGAGAATATGCAGAGCATTCCCTAAGCTTAGCTACATCACCAGCCAGTGGGATAGCATAAAAAAGGTTGAAATCTCAGAAATATTTCAACGTGCACATCATGGCCAATGGAAATTATTTTGAATATAACTGGAACAAATAGCAGTGTTTGGGCAAACAGTCTGGTGCTTGCCTGGGTTTTTTTCTTAGTTCGTTTACTTTATTTCCAAACTTTTCAGGTATTTCTTGGAAGAGATTAAGGGAATCCTGTTTAACCTAAAATTGATACTATTCCTTTCACTGTACAAGGTAAGACTACAGTCTATTCAAATTGTATAATATTGGAAAATTTCCAAGGAGGAAATTTGCCAGTATAACATGATAGGGCAAGATTATCTGGTATGGGTAGAATACATGTAACACTGTTACAACTCAAAAGGGAGGACAGGGGAGATAGCTCAGCTGTCTAAGCACCTGCCTTGCAAGAGCAAGGACCAGGGTTCAATCCCTGGTACCACCAGCCATGCCAATTACCAAAACTGAGCATGGTGGCACACTCCTGTAACCCCAATGCCGGGGAGGCTGAGAGAGGAGGATCACTATGAGTCCAAGCTGCATAGCCAGACCCTGTACCAAATACATAAATAAACAAAATACATTCAACAAATGAAAAGGGAAAAAGTCTTATATTTGTGAACATTCTTTCCCCCTTTCAGGTACAAAGCTTCTGGTTTGCATACATTAAGACATAAAAGTGCCCTCAGGTCTGAGTATAGACAACACACACACACACACACACACACACACACACACACACACACACACACACGTGTGCTCAGACACGCACACACACACTACTGATGGCTGATTTTACTATCAACATAAAAACATAAAGCCTACTGTATTTTTAGACACAAGTGGAGGATGTTTTGTTTGTGCATCAGATTCATTGATGAAGTCAGCCAGCCCTGGGAATTACCTTGGAGCTAAATAATGGGCCGTCACACCAGGGGAATAGCAACCACTGTTTTTTTTCCAAGAGTCCTGGCATTAGGTGTTATTTCTATTTGTTTTTACTTAAAGACTGAAGAGAAAAGGTATTTTTAAGAATAAATTTTAAGATTGGAAAAGCATAACAACTTTATGTCTGCTTTATTAAAAAATCTTTGTACTATCTACATAAAATTAGATTTTTATTCCAGGGTATTATGTTGTGATAATTGCCCACCCTCAACTGGCTTCATTCTCTTTCCACTTGAAGGGATCCAACAGCAGCCCTTGGGAGCTGTCGCAAGAGGAGAACCTCTGCACTCCTCTGAGACAAGGTGCAGCAGTTTCTTCTACCCCTGTGCAAACTGCCAAGACCCAAACAGGGAAATAAGCTGACATCTTGCCACTGAACCAGCTGTCAAAACTTTAAAGAACACTCATTGCTCCCCACCATGAGAAAACAGTGTCCAGAGATTTCTCTGGCCTAACGGTTGATTCCCTCTAACACAACAAATCACAGGAGGCGTGTTCTCCCCACAAACACCCATTGTGAAAATAAACAACAGAAAGCAGAGACTCTCCTGGGCCCTAGGGGCTGGCATGGAACATGCAGAAAGAAAGTGTAACTTAGAAATCCTTGCTTATACCCATGACCACCATCATGTTCTTTCTGATGACTCTCCTAAATTACAGGGATGGATGGACAATCAGCCCCATGTGTCAGGGCACCCTACTGCACACCCTCTAAAGTATGAAGAAGACCATTCTAGGCCTGCTGGTCACCTCTCTCCTCTGGCTGAGGGCTGTCTGTTGTCTAGTCAGCTGCAGGGCCACCAGAGAGCACTAGCAAAGGCTCCATGGAGACAGTCATCCCCCAGCTCTCTACACACAGGACAAGACCCTGGGGTCTGCCTGAAGTGTGTCCTTCACTCCTGTCTTGGATCCCTTCCCAGAAAATTCCACAGTGCTATTCGTAGCTCCATCTTAAACCACTGAAGAGCACCCCAAAGGCTGAGCTGTGAGTTATCCTTACAAAATAAACACTGCTCGGCCTACCATGTTGGTGTGAACCTGAGCGGAGGGAGACAGGAAGACTAAAAATTCAAGGACTGCTTAGATTGCATAGCAAGGAGCCTTTTCACAAAAACAAAATCATATTTAAAAGCTAGACAGGTTGAGGAAGGGGGTAGTGGAGGAGCAACAGCAGTAGAGACCCAGTGTCCACGGGCCCAGACTCAAATTCAAATTCTCAGCAGGTCAGATCACCTTTGTGACCTGAGAACGTCTAGTTTCTCTAGAGCCCAATTTCTTCAGCTGTAGAACAGAAATAATGCACACAGCTGCCCTCCAAAGGTTGTGAGGATTAAATGCGATGGAGGATGAAAGTCCCTGGCTTGATGCCTGACTATAGTAAGGGCCTAAGAATTACTATTATTGTTTACCTGAAATCTGCCTAACTCTGCCTCCTAAATAGATGTACGAATGGACTTAAAGCAAAACATTTATGGACATTTCCTTGGGCCCTTCCAGTTAAAGCTGTTATCGGACTCCAGTCAATTTAAATCTATTTTTTAAAACTTGGCAAACCATCTTCCCCCTGGTCTAGTTCTTCCCTGGGAAGCTGCTCGATATGTAGGAAAGCCCAGCTGCTGCATCTTGGCTTCTTCAACCTACTATTTTCTGTGTCGAAGGAAAATGTTCTCCTCTACAACCTCCTTTTCAAACGGAAAATCTAAGACAAAAGCAGTGCCTCCAACATTAGTCTACATGCAGTGCTTGCTCCTGGCCACCTTGGCTATGGACTTAGTAGTCACCTACACCATCTCCCTCAAAGTGTGTATGTCATCACAGAGTCACAGCCAAACGTTTTGGCAATGTTTGCTTGCACCAAACTTGTCAATCAAGTCTTCTTGCTTGGGGAAGCTGTGGTAGGTGACTGTATCCCTCCCAGTCCTTATTGCTTTCTGTTTCTGCTCCCTGCAGCAGGGATGGATAGTACAGTGTTCACAACCTAGGGCACAAAGACAAAATGGCCTATAAGGCTGTCTCCTCAGGGGTCTGAACTAGAAAACACCGCAAAAATGCAGGTGTGAGGCATAAGAAGGGAAGCTGTTAAAGAGGACGGAAAGTGCCTAGAAGAACAATAGAAAACCAGATGTTTATGAACGCTAAGAAGGAGAAACTGGAGAGGGTGGAGCTTGTAAGTTGATGCACCCTAGTGGAAAGCAGGATGCAGTTGACAGGTGCAAACACAGGCCCTCAGATGCTGGGCAGCCTTCGCCAAGACTATGATGTAGGGGTAGCAAGGGCCCCAGACCCTCACTGATCATTCTAGAATCACCACTCAAGATCCCAGGTCTGCTAGGCCCACTCCTCTGGTTCCTGCCTCAGATGGCTGCAAATACATTTCCCTCAACTCCTTATGTGTGTGCCTACCTGAACACATCTGCATTCTTCCCTCAAGCATCTCACAGAGATGTACCAGGCATTCCCAACACCATGCCGACCGACCCAGGGTTTCATGACAGTATCTATTCTTCAAGTATTTTAAAGTAGGATAGATATTAGGTGTCACCCTCACTACTTCCACGACTTACTTTTGTAACACCCATTTTCGTGTTTCATGAGAACACTCTTTCTTCATCATGTCACGCTAGTCCATGAAAGTCCTTCCTTGTGACAGCGCTCACTCATCTCCAAGAAAGGAAGGGGCTGTTTTGTTCGTGTAGAGGTGACGTTGGGTGGATGAAAACGAGCCCAGTGGGGATAACTATGAGTTGGCTTTCCTGCTGCTTCACCCAACCTCTATGCACTGAGCCCCTTGGCCCTTGGCAAGATAAGGAAGAGCCAACATCATCTGTTTAGAGCAAATGTCACTTGCCTCTCCTGCTTGTCCCTGAGCTAGGATATCTCTCCTTTTAAAGGGTCACAGCCTATTATATTTTGAATAGCAATTATATTTGACTTACTTGAGGAAATGCACAGTACTTGTGTTTTACAGTTTAAAAAGCATTATAATGGAGAAAACTTTTAAATATATTCCCCAGACCTGCATAATATGTCATTTATAGTCAACAGTGTTGGGCTGGGGATATAGTTCAGTGGCATAGTGCCTGCCTGGCAAGCATAGGGTCCCGAGTTCTACCCGCAATCACACTTCCCAACAGTATTAATACATAAAATTACAAAAATTAAAACTGTCCAAAGCGGGGAAAATATCTTGCCAAAAGCTACTTCTTTGAAAAATAAAAGTCAGGAAGCAGATATCTAGACATTTTTTACTTGACGTTAGGATATATAGTTTTATCAGGGACATTCTAAAAAACAATCAGACCAGCTTTTATGTGTCAGAGCCTTGGGCAGAATGCCAAACATTTAACTGGAAAACTGGCTTTGAAGTTGAATGGAAATTTAAATAGAAAAAAAAATTTATTTTCATACATATGGGTAAAATATGCAAATATCTAAGTGTAGTTCTGTGTATTTCAAAGAAATGAAATGTACTGACATTTGCTCCAATAATACTGATTTTAACTGGCTGATGTAACATACAACTGTGCAGTAGTGTATTGACTGAGGTATAATGTTTTCGGCTCTAAGAAACTAACATACTGAGTCAAGCCTGCCTAAGCCATTAAAACATATATACATATTATTCCACAAGAAGGACGAGATGTTGTAGGGTACAAGATTAGCTGAGGTTGTTTACATCAAAACGTGTGGCTTGACTGTCAGCAGCTTCCTTATACTCATAACCATAGATTTAGCAATTTCAGGGGTGACCATTCCAGAAATAACAATGCCCAAAGAAAAATGTTTATGAGGTTTTTGTGTGTTCTATCCTTTTCCTAAAAACTTGAAACCTATAAAAAGTCATCAAAATTATGCCTCCCATATGCCCTTCATTAAAATTTATCAATTATTAACATGTTACATTTTTGCTTTATCTCTCTATAAATGTTTATCTAATTTTATTGTTATTTTAGTATCATTTGCACGTATGTTACAGATGTCATGATCCTTTTATTCTTAAATACTTCAGCCTTTATCTGCTACAAACTGAGCCATTCTGATATTTAATCTAGACTGTGTTGAACAGTACCTACTCCTAAAATTCATGCTCACCTAGAACCTATGAATACTACTTCATTTAGGAACAAGATGATGAACTGTGTGATTCTATTGCATTAAAGCCTCCAACTTATGCTATTTTGTTATAGCTGCTCTAGGAAACCAGTGCATAAGCATAAAGCACATATGCCTTCCAGGAAATTCAGTACCAGGAGAAGACAGCATCTCAAGTACAACCTATATTCTAATTTCATAAATTTTCTCAATAATATTCTTTGCAGATTTTTTTCCCAAACTAAGAGCCAATCCAGCGCTACACACTGCACTCTATTGTCCTGTCTCCTTAGAGACCTTTTTAATTTTTTCAATTTATGTATTTCATACAGGGTGTGACTATGCAGCTCAGACGTGGACTGCTCGCCCTATCTCAGCCTTCCCAGCGCTGGGATTATAGGCGTGCTCCACCACGCCCATCTTGGTGGCCAGCTCATCATGCCAGGGGGTTCATCACGCCAGGGGTTGGGGCCGGCATGGCATAAGGCACCAAGGATGGAACCCCTGAATCAGTTCTTCAGCCTTTCCAGGCACTGAGAGTTCTGATAAATGTGGCTTGACCTACATTGTACTTGGTAGATACACGCAAATGGCAAAGGCGTGTATAGTGTATAGTCTACTGATTCATCTTTGTCTCTCGTATGCAAGGTACCATTGCTAACAACTTCCCTATCTTTCCACTCTTCCACTTAACCTATTAAAAATGTAATTAAAGCCCAAATTCAGAACTATGCCCATCACAAATCTTTTATTCACTCTGGATCATACAATTCTTCCTTTTTCCAGAATTCTATAACAGTTACTATTTCAGTGTTTATTTGCTATCTAATGGTAAGCTGACTTTCTGTCTTTAATGTTATATATTACTGAAAACTCCCCTATAGCAAGCACTGTGCACTCAGTATGTAATTACTTGACTTTAATTAAGTTAATATTCCAACTAATTTGTTATGTAATTAAATACTTGGTTTTGGTGGATGTTTCAGCTTGGCATGGATGCAGCACAAAAGAAGAAAATAAAGAACACATCTTTTCATCTCAAACCAGTCAGTCATTATAAATCAGTAATTATTTCCCTAAGAACAATTATTCTTTCAGATATACAGCTGATGTTTGCTCATTAGGCAAAGGTACTCCAGAGAATAGGCTATGACTCATAAATAAGAGGTAAGGTGGTTTTATTATCGCTCTTAGGTTGAAAAGCTGTATGATCCTGTTATTCACCAGGAGGAAAAGGAGACAATTAGAATCAAGCCTCACTAATTTAGACTTACACTATCGAAAACTCATCTGCTTTAAAAAGAAGTTTGATTTATAGAATATTTGAGGAAATCCATTTTAATTTTTTAAAGTGTGACATTAGCTTTTTAAACCAAATCAAGTGAATTGCTCAACTGAGATCCTACTTTAATGAACATATAAGAGTGGTCTGAAATTAGCATACCACAATCAGAGACATTAATCAAAGAGAAATCCAATTTCGTTCAGGATTGAACCTAAGAATGCTTTCACTAGCTGTATTCAAGTCTCATACTTTTTGGAAAATATGATATTAGTTTATTAGGTGATTTTGCTTTCCAATTTAAAGTGAATTAATGGTTCACTTTTGGTTTAAAACATAATTCAGTTTCCTAAGACATTTAAGTAGTTCCCATCTTAGCTTGTGTTCCGGTCCTGCTTACACTAGGAAGTACAGATCTGGCAATTTACTCCGAGTTATGTGAAGAGCTTTAGGGTGCTTTGTAATTGCCTTGGCCCCCTCAACTTTTGTGGATGTTGTACGGAGCCAATGTCTACAGATGCACAAATCCAGCCTTGTTCTAACCCTTCTAAATTATCAGAAGCAATCGTATCTTCTAAGTTAGTTATCAATATTTGTCATTTCCCAATGCATCTCTGAAACAGCAATCTCATTTTTTAACTCAATACTTGGATATCTACTTTTTGGAAGCCTTTTTCTCTGTTCTGTGAATGGACTTCTGAGGAAAGTAAACATGACATCACACTCAGCTATACACTAGTGGAGACTGACTCACATTTAATGTCTGACTATGCTCATTCTCATGGCAGTAACAACTTATAAAGTCCTGAAGTGATCCCAGCAAAGATTTCATACCATCACCAGTTTCAAGGTCTAGCCTGTGCATGTTCCATTTCTGACATTTTTTTTTTGAAGAGTGTATGACTGAGGTCCTGCATTATTCTTTCCTATTAAAAAAACAAAACAAAACAAAACACAGGACTGTGGTGTTAAACAAGTTGAAGGTTAGGCTGGGTGTGGTGGCACACAGCTGTAATCCCAGCACCAGGGAGGCTGAGGCAGAAGGATGGACGTAAGTTAGAGAGCAGCCTGGGCTACAAAGTAAGCTCAGGGCCAGCGTGAGCTGCATAGCAAGACTGACTTCTCAGTTTAACCTTCTCCATGAATAGTCAAAAGTCGTCAGATGCAGCCATGTACTCTTCCACACTAAGAAGTCACCAGCAGGCTGACCTGTCTGACCAACACAAGACACTCCGTAGGTTGCACTGAGCCTGCCTTGGTTTGTGGCCCTGCACTTTGCTTCAGCTAGTGGGCCACAAGAGCCCAGAGGCTCCTGAAGCTGGTCTAACACCAGCATTTGAGGAAGACCATTAGCGAGATCTTACAGGAGAACAGAAAAGCATTTCTGTGTAAAACAGGGATGTGTCCTGATTCCCTTTCCGTATGGCTTTCATCTTAATGATTTGAGATCACAATACAGAATAGAGAAATAAGAAGTCTTCAGACAATGTGTTTGGCCTTGCAACTTCAATGGACAACTCTTGCTTCTGTCAAGAAAAATGGTTTCACTACGAATAGCTTAAGTATCAAAATCATAACTTTCAATAAAGTCTTTCAAAAGTAATTAGCTTGAAACAAACCACTTAGAAGATGGAGGACTTTGCAGGTAATTTATGGGGAGGGTTTTGTGACAACTAAAAGTGGGTGCATGTAGCCGAAGTTTTTTTCAGTGACTCATGTGAGTCTGTGCTGCTCTGAGGCAGTCTTACTTCATCCCAGCCACCGTGCTTGTCCACATTACAGAGCTTTTGCTCTGTCGAGGCACATACTAGAGGAATCCTCCCAGCTCATGATGAGCAAGGCATAGAGTTGGCCTATGAAATGCACTTCTTCTCAGTAATCATTGTTAAAGCCAATGTGAGAGTATTATAGCTGACTCATTCTTGACTGAAAAATGTCATGATTTACACTTACTGCCTACAGTGAGAAGAACATGTTTGAATGGGAAATGAAGAAGCGGGACTTCCCAGAGCTCTTAATTACCATAACTCAAAAGATGCATCTTTATTTTATAGATAAGAGATAAACATCAGTAAAACTGATATGGTGCTTCTACCTGTAAAAGTTCTTATACACACAAATGTTTATCATATGTCGCTTTGGCTATATATGCAGAAGGAATTAGCAGCACAGCAAATTAATTAAGAACCCTAGCTTCTTTTCACATTGGGAATTCAACTATAAATTATGTTTTGTCTCCAAACAATGCAGGCCCACGCTCCCCTATATAATACTGTCTGGGGACCATCCAGAGCACAGACAGTATAGCATTCTGTAAGAATGTCCCACCGATTAAATACTTGTGCATTTCCCTTCCGAACTGCAAGTGCTGGCTTTGCAAATGATGTTACTGCTGCTCTGCACCCTTCCATTTGCTCAGGCCACTGCAACGTCATGCCTGAGAGCAGCCATAAGACACCATCACTACAACAAGCCATGCATGCTGTATCCAAAATTTTTCAAATTAAAACATGCATCCATTGATAAAATGAGGTGGCTTAGGGACCCTGGGCATTTCAGTTACTTTTGCAATGCTGGGACAAAATACCCGAAACCCTCAAGTTTGAAAAGGAAAGATTTATTTAAACTCAAAATTTGTTGAACTTTCAGCCTACAGCAGACTGGCTCTAAGGCAAGGTGGCAGGACAGGAGTGACATGCCACTCGCATCCAGGATGAGTCTTCAGTCTTCAGGAAATCACTCAGCCACATGGAGAACTACAGTACTCCAGTCAGTGGACTGAGCCACAATCCATATTCACCACCCTAGATCCGGCCACCTCCAGAAGGCTTTGAGGGGACATACAGATATAAGCGATAATGACGTATACATCCCCAAAGCAGAAAGGAGTCCTAGGGATTTCAGATGTGGCTTCATTTGCAGTATTTTATTTAGCAAGATCTACTTGAACTGCTGCTATACTGCTGTCAGACTTAACAACTACTACTTGATACCTTGAGCACACAGTCAAGTCTTACAGTCCCCTGCACCCTCATTTCCATCACCCGATAGACCCTAACCTGAGGTGCAATGATCTGTAAAATTGCCTTGATTATGTGATGGTTCCTACTTAATGACTGAAGGGAAAAGAGGGCAGGAGAAGAGTTGGATTTCTGTCATCTCTTGATGTTCATGTTCAAGATTAGTAGAATATCTGACTTCATAGCTGCTGGTTTGTTTAGGACTTTTTTATTTTCTGAAAGCTATAAAAAATTATAAAATGTAGCGCTGTCAAATATCACCACTATTAATCCCTCCAGTATGAAAATGGTGCACTTGTTTAGTAAGAATGTATTATGTAGGAAACTGTCAGAACTAATGCTATTCCCTCACCTGTCCATAGCTACAGTCTGTGACAACCAGGAGCTCTCTGAAGACCCAAGGGCCAGACAGATTTTCAAAAATTATGCTTGTCTCATCCCCTTCTTACAAAGCACTTTGTCTACTTTAGTTTGTTTCATTTTTGGTTACATAAAAACCCTCTGGTTCATCTTTTTATATAACTGTGACTGAATAAAAGTACTGTTTACTAACACACCTACAATTAAATCCAATTAAAAATTCAGCATCGAAGTAACCAGAAGCATAGTGCACAGGATTTCTTATGTTTGTTGTTGTATTTTTGTTTTTGTGTTGTGTTGTTCCTTGGACTTTCATAATGATTACTCATTTATATGTTTAAAGTGCAGTGATTTAAAAGTTGCTTTTGCAATCGAGAACTCTTAAAATGGGAAGCAGAAGTTTAGAAAACAACCTAAAGGTGTAAGAGGATGATTACAACTAACTATGACCCCAAAGCACTGAGGGAGGACACAGACTTGCCGCTCATTGTCTCTGTGAGTCCCCAGAATGAGTTGATAGGGGAAGAATTCCCTTGACTACAATTAATGAACCCGTGGTGAGAAGCAATAGCCAATCGACGAAACAGTGGTTGCTTCTTTAAAATATGACTTTGATTATGTTCAGATGAAAATGAGGCTCACATAAATGAGTCTTATGTGAAAACATGTGCAAGAAGTGTACAGAGCTATTTGTCTGGGAATGACATTTTACAAAACCTGTCAAAGCCAGAAGGACCACTGCCAGAATCTTTTTAAACCAAAAAGAGGCAGATTGGCCAGGAGCAATGCAATACAAAGCTCCATGAAACAAAGAAAATGATTTGGCCAAAGCTGTTTTCAAGACTAGTTATAGAACCTCTTGATCAGAAAAGCTCACACATTAAGAGAAAATTCATTGAACCCCCTAAACTTAAGATGTGGTAAAAACCATTTCAGGGAAAAGAAGTAGAATAATCAAATTGAAAGGCATTACTGTGGAATGACACAGTTTCCACTGTGTTGGGAACGAAATATTTAACTTCCACTTTGAAGATAGAGTGAAAACCTTGAAAAGGCTCAAAAAATAGGTTACACTGAAGACAAAACTGTAAACAGATAGATGTTCTGCCTCAGAATTTATCCATTGAGAAAACAAAGTCAAGTCTGCATCCCAGCAGGGGAGTTAAGCCACTCTTCCTCCTCCTCATCCTCTCTTCCATGACACAACGGGCTAATCTTAGGAGAGACTGGATCCTAGACCCCAAGTAGTTAGCATTGCTTTTAATATACGTGTATTGTAAACTGAACACTTCTATAGCAAGCCTGCAAAACGCAGGGAAGTGACTTCTATGTGCGCTTAGCAAAAAGTACTGGTAATTTTTTAATTTTTATTTCATTTTTTATAGATTTAGTTTTATTTTGAAGAGTAAAAATAGCAGAAACAAAGATGGAAAAAATAGTAACAAGTAACAATTCTGTACATATAGTACAGAATTTCAAAACAAGAAAAATTTAACAATGGTTGTATTACATATTTTCATTAAATCAGTTTGGATCACCAGACATAGGTATGTAAGACTGATCAAACAATTACACATTCACACTTTCAATAAACACTAATTTCTTTTCTCTTCCAAATGAATTTTGTATTTAAGTCACTCTTCTAAAAAAAATTATAGGAGTTGAGGATGCAGAAAATGTAAGGTCCTGAGATTGATTCCTGGTACTGCCCAAAATTAATTAATTAATTAATTAGTTAATTAATTAATTAAATTATATTTGCATATATAGGTGTGGTTTATTTCACTTATAAATATATATTCAAGATATATCCATTTATATATGAAGTCTTCTAGTTTATCATTCCTTATAGCTGAGTAATATTCCATTTTATGAAAATACCACACCTTTTTCAACCATTCCTCAGATGATGGGGATTTTGGTTGTTTCCACGATTTAGCTATCACAAATTGTGCTGTGATGAACATAGGTGCACAGATACCACGATGATATGATGTTTTCAGTTCTTCTGAAAAAATTCCCAGTAAGGGGATAGCTGGATTAAATGGGATTTCTAGCTCTAGTTTTTTAAGGAGTCTCCACACTGCACCAGTCTGCATTCCCACCAGCATGGTATTTTTTTTTAAACTGTATTTATTTATGTTATGGCTGGCTCAGCCTGCCCTGGGGGTGAGGCCGGCGAAGCATGTGGTGCTGGGGATAGAACTGCAGGCCCTGCAGTTGCCTAATCTTGCCTAAGCAGGCACTCTAAACCACTGAGCTATCTTGTAGGCCCCATACATTTTTTGAACACACAATTCAATTCTTATTTTTCCTCATGAGGGAAAATCCTCTACAATCATAAAAAACCTAGATAGGCTGAATTAATCCACTCTTCATCTTAATGACACAGTGGCTCACAAAACTGACTATTGAGTGGTGGAGGAGGAATGTGCTAGGGACTGAGCCCAGGGCTTTCTTACTGCCTGTCTACAGCTTGCTTGCTTGCTTATTCCTTCCCTTCCCTTCCCTTCCCTTCCCTTCCCTTCCCTTCCCTTCCCTTCCCTTCCCTTCCCTTCCCTTTCCCTTTCCTCTTTCTCTGCTTCTCTCCCTCTCATTCTTTCTTTCAGTGCCCTCTCTGCCTCCTTTCTTCACCTTCTTTTTCCTTCCTTCTTTCTACCTTTCTCTGTCTCTTTCTTTTTGTTTTTCATACAGGCGCTTACTAAGTCACTAAGTCACCCAGGCTGGGCTTGAACTTCAGATCCTCCTTCCCCCAGTCTTCTAGAGGGCTGGCATTGTAGCCTTGTCCTTCCACAATCAGAATTGGCTATTTCAATAGACTTTACATTCAAGAAACAACTGAAAGATAGAACAACAAAGCCGGCTGGTTATGCCATACAAGTTGCAGCAATGAAAAGAAAATCTGACAAGTGGATGAGAGCGACCAATCACAAAGTCTTAGAGCATGAATTACTCAGGACAGCGGGCTCATACAAGGAGAAAACTAAACTACAGAGGAAAAATTTAAACTATGATCACCAGAACTCTCATGATGTTGACAGTTCTTTGAACATATTTCTCAAGAACAGAAGCAAAAATGTTGAAATCCAGACCAGGGACCATCTGAGTAATGACTACTTTAATAAGAAGAGTTCCTCAACAGTAGCCTACGGACACTGCATCTCCCCACTTCTTGAAACAAGATTTTACACATTTCCTCTTTATAAGTTTCTGAAATATAGAAAAGCTGAGAGCAAAGGAAAGGCCTGGAGCCTGAAAATGATTTGTGCTATGGGCTCCGTCGGTTCAATTCAGTTTTCCAAATTTGATAAGATATGATTTGACAGCATCATCGTGTTGCACTGAGACCATTAGGAAGTATTTTCCATTTTGTTTTGCTTCTTCTCCCTGGTGATTAACTTGAAATGTTAACTCATTAAAAGAAATTTGAAAATATCACAAAATAGAAGGCCAAATTTGCATAAAACTGGAGGATATGCACAGGACTTTTGAGAAATTCCACTTGACACTCCACCTTCTAGGACCTCTGGGGTCTGCCAGGGAGTACTTGGCTGGGGGCCTGCATGAAAAGACAGTGCCCTCCTCACGACTTCCCTTTTCACTACCCCAGCCTGAGGGGTGCTCCAAGGAACATAAAGGAAAAATGAGTTCGTGGACACCCCTTGAAATCCTCTTCACTCGGCAAAGGAGCGTTTATTTAACAGTCTTTTTCTGAGGAATACATTCTATCTTCCTTCCAAGTATTGCTCATTTGTTCTTATGTTAATTCAACGAAATTGCACTGCAGGTTTAATATACATGCTAATTTATGACATCTTATTTTTAGATATTTTTGTACCCTCTGAAGGTTCTCAAGAATAGAACTGATATTCCTTCCTTTATTCTATTCCAGAAATATTTATGGAATAGCTTTTGCAATGGGCGTAGGATTTCTTCCGGCTCAATGTATCTTAGGAAAACCTGGGCCTAGGGGAGGTTTGTCTCCACCTCCATCCAGCTCCAGGTGTAGGGACAACACTTCTCCAGCCTAGTAATTATTTCAGGAGTGGGCATTTAACCCAAGCCAAGCTAATCCGAGCCACCCTTGGCTTTTGCTGCAGCAGCCGAAGGAGAGAACCTCTGAGTGCTATGTTCAGGAGTCTTGAATTGTTGGTTGTTCGCATTGCCTCTCCATGGGCAAAGTCTTTCTGGGAAAGCAGCCAACATGGGGAAGCAAGGTAGAAAGATGGAAAGAAACAGCTGTGATGACACCATCTGTCCCCTATGTCCTGCCACGTCTGAAGCACTGTACCTTGCCTGAAACAGTGAAGTCTGCTATCTGTTTATACTCATTTGGGCTGCACGTCTGTTCCTTACAGCACATGAGGTGCTACACTTCACCCAGAGCCTGGTACCAGACAAGCCTGTGGGGCCAGAAGCCCGTGAGGCAGCGAGCATCCATGTGGCTTCCACAAGAGAAAAGTCAGGAGAGGCAAGGTCATTGGTTAAGACTTGGGTTTTGAGTTTTTCACATGCAAGGTTATTCACTGGATGTGTTACATTTAATTGCTGCCAATTAGATCTACCGTGAAAGACAGATCTCAAGCATTCCATGAACTTTCAGATGCAAATCACCTAGCTAAATGCCCAATGTACTGTGGTGATTAATAGGGAGCAAACCATGGTTGAATTCTGCACCCAGCATTCCACAACATTTGGCTGCAGAACTCGGTTCTCTTTCATCCACTTCTTTCCTGAAATAGGGCAAGCGCTCCCAGAATAGCATGCTTGCTGCGGGGAATGCTGCTTCTCACCAGCCAGGAGTCAGCAGGTTTTCTCTCTCCCACAACACCAGCGTGAGGTATGCAAGACTCCGGTGAGGCTGCCACTCTGGACCTAGAACAGCTGAGGCAGCTTCCTCTCACCACCCTGCTACACCAAGAAAGTGGAGCCACACACAGAAGGGCTGTCCTTGAAGCTAACCCGAGCGCTCACACAGTCGTTCATTTCTAGGTGAACTCTTCAGAGAATTTCTATTTTCGGATTTAAGGTAGCCTCATTTCCAAGCACAGGGTGAAGATCTTGGAGAAGTTATTCTTTCCTATAATTATAAGGTAATCAGGCTCAGCCAATTTGAGCCTGCCCTCTTTTTCTAATGTTATATAAACAAATATAAAAAAATATTCGTTACTTATGCACATTAACCGTATTATGTATCTTACATGTGGCCCAAGACAATTCCTCTTCACTCAATTGGAAAAGCCAGAAGGGTAGCATGTAATGCAAAAGCAGTTTTTTTAAGATAACTCCTACATCTCGCCTTCCCGCACAACCTGGACCTCATAACCTTGCAGAAACAGCTTTCCCATGAAATAGTCAAAAAAACCGCATCAAGGCAAAGGCCACTGTCTCTCTGGTGAGCCTCCTATGCCTTGAGTGGCCCTTAATTTCAACACATCGCCCCGATTTATACCTTCTCTACTCACCCTATTTTAGTAGTTCATCCTGCAGCTTGCAACCGATTCTACACACTGCCTATCCACATGTGGCCATGTTTTGGGTTGGGGTGACATCACAAGAGTGCTAATAACGCTTTCAACCATCACCACCACCACTGACTATGCTTTTTTGGTGTCAAGGTCTTGAAAAAAATGGCCATAGTATTCCAATTTGACTACTTCACTCTTATCTGCTTTCTGTTCATAGCACTTTTCATAACTGCACTTGTATAATTTGTGTGATTACGTGCTTCGTGTCTGGCTTCCCTGCTAAGCCATCCTGAGATTGAGGACTGTTTTACTTTTACTCACCCCTTTATGCCCCTCTGCCCCCACCCCTGCCACCTAGCAAATGCCAGGTGCACCTGTACACAGTGGACACTCAAAGAGTGTCTGCAGAATGAATAGCTCACTGTGTGGAGAATGATGCTAAGCTTGAAAAATAAACGTTAGGTCACAGCTAGTTAATTAGTGGCAGAATTTTAGGACAGATCTACCTCTCAGTGTCCAACTTCTTTCCTTTTCCTTATTTGTGCACGAAATCAGTCTTTTGATTTTATTTTATAAAAGCAAAAGCACCAACATAACCAATTGTCACAGTGACTATTTGTTAATCTAACTAAGCTATCTTCATGTTTAAGTTGATAGTTTGGTTTAAATGGACTTTTTTTTCCAGGAGTAATAACAAAAATTTGTCTACATCACATTATAATTGTCATACTTAAATTCTGGTCTCCCTAAACCTTTCTCTCCTATAGCCCTATGGGTGACACAGCTGTTGTGACAGGCACACTCTCTCAAGGGAGACATTGCCCAATGCGATTACCTAGAAATGACATCATGATTTATAACACAATTTTCTAAATTCTAAAGATGTAATTTATAACGAATCAGGCAACATTCATGGGGGACCTCTTCTGCTCTCGCTTGAGGTTATTTGCATTATCCACATTCTTCTAATTTTTTGTGTAGGAAGAAAAAACTTTTAGCAAAATATAAAATGCAGACAGACCCAAATCCTTCCTAATTTGAAAATGAGTAGCCAGGGAATTGCAAAACCAAAAGGGAAATAAAATAGCTAATGAAATATATTTTCAGGTAAAAAAATATTGTTCATATTCCAGAAGACATCATCCATTTTTTCAGCCTCACTGATATATTTTCTTCCTCTCAATGAAAAAAAAAATGGAATAAAAATTACTATTGTGAACCACTGGCATGGCTGTGAAATAAAGAAACGCTAAAATTTATTGCTAGCAATACATTTCTCACTTAATGCCTGATAGTTCTTTTTTGATATGATCACTAGGACAACAAAATATTCTGTAAGACATCTAAAAGAAGCCTATAATATTAATCACAATCCAGGTTTTTAATCCCTTCTCTCTTTGTAAATATCTATTACTGATGGCTTGCAATAAATATACCCTTTAAAAAAGGTCAGTGTATAAAACCTCACTGGAAAACTCATTTTTTTAAAAAAATTTAGACATGGGGTCTTGTTGTACAGTTCAGACCCCTAGTGATCTTCCAGTCTCAGCCTCCCCAGTGCTGGGATTACAGGCATGCCCTACCACATGCAGTTTCAGGGCCAGCCAGCACTCCCAGGGTTCCAGGGCTGGCAAGGCATGCAGTACTAGGATCAAACTCAGGACCTTGAGCTTGCCAGGCAGGCACTTATGCCACTGAACTATCTCCCCAACCCCCTCATTGGTTATTTAATCAGGATCTGAAATGTGGAGCATTTACTTATTTATTTTTTGCTCAAACCACCAACAACAAATATATACTGTTCATGTGTCGTTGAGGTATAGAGAAGCCTATTCAGCTTAGTTTTTAAATAAACATGTTATTTTGTTTATTTGGCAGAATCTTAATGTTCAAAAGGCACTGAACTTACAAAGGGATCATTTCCCGGACAGTGAAGTCCTGGATGTGAAAGTAAAGGAAAGACTGGGGCGCCCACAATTCAATTCTGTGTGGCTGAAAGGCATTCAAAATGAACTGCAAGAATAGAGTCGATATTCGTTTTGAGCCTTCAGTTAAAAAGTAGTAATTTAAGCTGAGAGAAAACAAAAGCATCTTAGTGCACAGCAGCATTTGGAAAGCAGTAAGTGCCCGTATTTTAAATGGCAGTGTGTACAAGGAGAGTGGATAGGGCCAGGGCTGGGGCTGGAGGGGAGCAGGGGGCGTGGAGAAAACACTCATGGAAAATTAGAGATCCAGTACTACTCCTGTAACTAGGATTTTTTTTTCTCTCGCTAGGATACACCACAATTTATTTGTAGGATACAAGATTAAATGTTTCCCCCATTAAATTAATAATGAAAGAATATGAAAATCTGATGCACTGAATAGGCGCTCCCATTTCTCCACCATCCAAACCTCAGTCTACTTTCCCTCAGGTCTCTTACACACCAGCTTATGTGAGTTTCTGGTCTACAGCCTTTCGCCTTGGCAAATCAGCAAAGGTCCAGGAGAAATCCATGGCAATGTCCTCCCCTTCCTGGTGAAACACCCCCTGGCGCACGGAAGGAGCTGGATCGGCCATCAACGGTGCCAGTGCAGGTGGCGGGGGCAGAGGCACTTTCCTCTCCGGACCTCCTTGCTGAAGTTGAGCACTCTTAATCGCCAACACTTAATGACTTTGAAGTCTAAGTCCAGCTAAGCCCTCTGCTGACCACAGCAACCACCACTTCCTTGCCTGGGACCTGTGGGCTAAGGGTAGGCAGAGCGGCTCACTGCCTAGCAAGACACGGGAAGGATCTAGAAAGAAGCCAAGAGTCCTCCTAGGAAAAAACTCATTTTTAGGCCTTCATAAGAACAGATGAAAATACTCACAAGGCTGTACTGTTTGAAATGGAATCATCAATTAACTACCACATTATGCTGCCTTAGAGTTGAAAATAATCTTTGATAGGGATAACATCTTTATTACTTAATTTAATTATAGTTCTTAAGAGAGACATTCCAGGAATGAGCAGCCCTACATAATTCTTTTATGTCTTAACTCCCTTTTGAGTCATTCATTTACTTGCCATTTATCCTACAGCAAGGAGGAAGGGGCCTTACATATGGCCACACATACTGTATAAAACACAAAAGCAACTTTTTCCTAGGTCTGGATTCTAATAACCTCATCATTTGAATCTTTAGAAAAGGAAACAAAATAATAGGCAATGTTCCATGGACAGTTTTACAAAAGAACACAAAACATTCATCATATATGACATCTTACATCGTCTCATTAACCTCTCCTTTGAAAATTCACCCTTTAAAAACAAAGGCTATGGCAACACATATAAATCTAGCTCCAGTCAATTTATATGCTATGCAATTAATTAATGTGTCTTCATTTTAATTTCTACTAGTTTTTATGTTTGATGTTAGTGGAAATAAGGTAGTCTTTTAATTCTGAGTAGTTATTTTCTCAAAATAATCATTTCTGTGACCCTGTCAGTGCTTTCCAGAACCTATTCCCTGAAAGGGTAATTATCTTTTCTTTTTTTTCAGATTGATTTCTGCATAAACGGGAGGCAAGAGCTTGATACACTGGTGCAAGCCTGTAATCCTAGCATTCAGGAGGCTGAGGCAAGAGGACTATTGAGAGTTTGAGACCAGTGTGGGCTACCATGTAAGCTCAAGGCCAACCTGAACTGGACAGGGAGACCCTGTTTCAAAAACACCAAGGGGTAAAAAACTGGAGGTACCCCCAAGAAAGTGTGTGAATGGTGGCTACTTAATCCTTGCATGTCCCCAACAACCTCTCATTCTGACATCCTGCCCAAGCTTCTTGAGTCCTCATCTACCAGGCACCTGTCCTGGATATTCTCCTTGGCAGCCCCAGGGCTTAGCCACAGAGTTTACAACTGACGACTTGATCCTTGTTGCCCTTAGCACAGATGGCTGCTCTTCAGTTGGAAGAATCCACTCCCTAGAAAACACTGCACAACGGTTATGCCAGGAAGGCTGGCCTGATAATTCTGCTTTGAGCGTATATGCTAGAAAGCAAACCAAAAGCAAATCTTTAAATAAAGATGCCCATCTTAGTATGAATACTCTTTATTACATTAGTATTATTATTATCATTATTGTTATTTTATATTTTAGGGAAGGGTCTACAGGATGTTCAGGGTCTCGTTACTTGATCAGACTCGTAGTAATCTGCCTCTTTACAGCCTCCCAAGAGTGAGGATTACAGGTGTGCACTACTACGTCCAGTCTCTCTGTCTCAGCACACCTGGGGAGCAGGGCCAGCATGGCTGGCCCGGGAATTGCACCCTTGGCCTCTGAGCCTGCTTGCAGGCACTTTAATATGCTGAGCTATTTCGCTAGCAGTATTAGTACTCTATGGGAATAAACAAATAAATAGTCAGTTCAACTCATAACAATGAAAAGCTCAGAATATTATAGCATGTGGGCATTATTAATACTTTATTCACTGTTGAAAGCAGCACATAGGAAGTTTCAGTGCTACAAAATGATCAAGCTCTAGAGATCCCCTGTACAAATCCATGCTTACAGCTAATAATACTCTACTGTATACTGAAAGCTTTAAGGTAGATCTCATGCTAGGGTGTTTTCACTATATAAGAGACAGTGCCTATGAAATCATGCAGTTTTGCAAATTATACATAAAATAATGCTAAATACAAAAAGAACTTGTTTTGTACACCTCTTACACCTATGCAAAAGGTACAAAAACAGAAAAAAAATTGTAAGCAAATTTAAAGTCATGAACACAGACTGAAAATTAATCATATTCTTTTTTTCTACCAGATCAATTCAATATATATAATGAAAAAAATCAAAGTAGTAGTCAATGGCAACGAAGATAGATTTTACTTGCACAAAGAGCAGAGTTCTTTGTTCAGTGATAACCCAGTGTCTCAGCCCTTCCGTCGCCAGGCCCCACCATGCTTGCCCTCAGACAGGCAGGGCTGATAGATGACTTCAATAGAGCTAACCAAACAGAACCGGATATGGGTCAGTAGATTCCTAGCAGTAGAAGCATACTGCATTTGTATCTGAGATATGGCTTCGGTTCTCTTTATTTCCCTTGATATTTTCCTCTGTGTTTCTCATCTATACCAGTCAAATAAATCTGAAATTAATCATGTGCTATGCAGAGTGCTCTTATCTCTGTTACTGCTATTTAAAATTCACAACTCTGTTATTACAAAATCATCCCTTTCCATTTAAGGTATAAAAATAGATGACAGTAGCATGCTAATTAGTGCCCTAGTCCCAGTTCAAAATAACAAACCCTGAACAACAGTCCTGGCAGTTCTCACATTATAATATAAAAATACTCAAATACATATAGCACCTTACAGTATGTAAAATCCTCTTGTAAACATTAGTTTGTGCCACTATAATAGTCTCACATTAACTAAAATTCAGCTTAGCTTATATAAAAATACAGTGTCAACTCCTAGCAGCCTTCTAATTGCTAGGACAAAGTAGGCAATTCAAAGCATACTGTGAGGAACTACTTATTTCTTAGCTGGAATGTGGACAATGATATCACTAAAGCTGATAGTTCTGTTAATCAGAAGTAAGGTGAATGTGCCCCGCAGGATGGCTCAGTGGTCTAAAGCACCTGCAGGCAGCTGCAGCGACCGCAATTCAATCCCCGGCACCACATGCTGCGCCAGCTCTGCCCTCAGGGCAGGCTGAGCTGGCCATAAAAATAAATAAACAAACAAACAAAAGTTCTGAAACAAGAAAAACCAGTATTTACTTGGTTGACATGATGTAAGACTATTTTCAACTTTTAAATTTTAAGCTCTAAAGAAATCACTCGTGGTTTAATTGCAGGTAAAGAACTGAATATAAGTGTTATCAAAAATTATAAAGAGATGTTATAAATTGGAAGAAGACAAAAGGGAGGGCTGCAGACAGTGGGAGGATTGCTACCAACTACATTTTATAGAATGAGGAATCATGAGCTATCTTCTACCACCGATGACACAAAAAGAAAAGTGTCAGCTGCTTAAGGTGAAGAATGGAAACAACAGGGGAATTATAAAAAGTGAGAGAATAGCTGTGAGTAATCAGGATTTGGTGAAATATAGTGATTTAGGGATAACTACTTCTTTTACCCAAATAAGCAATCAATAAATAATTGACTATGGCTGAAGTTGATTAGTCAAGTAACAATAGTATACATTTTAATAAGAAGAGTGGAAAATATTTTTGCATTTGTGTATGTGTCAAAATGAGGTATTTTCTAGAAGATATAAATAAAAGTAAAAAAGTTGATTTTCTGTTTTGAGGAAATTTTTCATTTATATATTTTTATACTTTTCATTTGGACCATGTAAGTAAGTTACCTTTTCAAGTAATTAAAATGTTTAAACTTAAAGCATAAAATATATTAACAATATTGTAGCAACCATATATTAACAATGTTGATGTTAAAATATATCAACAATATTGCTGAAATGATTAAAAACTAAAATTGCTTCTTTTCACAGGTGGAAGATGGTGATCACGGGATCTGTGCTTATGATTATAAACTCACTTGTATAATATTTTTAAGCAATTTTTTTTACCAGTTTTGATGGAAAGGAAATATGCTTTTTAGAAAACCTCACATGGAGAAAAATGTTTCTTTAGGAAACGATGCTTTTAAGAGGAAGCCATTGTCATATAGGACCACAAACAATGACTCTTGCCTATCACAATCCTGTCTTCCAGTCTTCTGTGCTGTCCCCCCTCCAACCCTCCTCCAGAAACATGCACAATAGCACCACAGTTTCCATGAAAGATGCTTTGATAATAAAAATAATAGGAAAATATACTTAATGCCTTAAAAATTTAATGAAAGTTAAATAAAATGGATAATTCTTTAAAACTTCTATAAACGAGGCAACAATCAAAGGTAAATGAGTACACTACTCATCATTAAAAGAAATGGAAACTTAAATTACTGTATCAACTTTTACAGACAATACTGTCAACTATAAAATCCTTTATCATGCAAAATTACTAAATGACAGTACAAAGTATGTCTAAAGTTATTGCCAAAGTATTTTTTCATGTAAATAAAATGTACAAAACCCTTACAGTGAGAGCAAAATTGAAAATTTCACAGAGTGATCTTTGGCTTTACTTCCTTTCTTCATCTATAAAATAAATAGTTTAGGTACATTCAAGAAACTCTAAGAGAGGGCCCAGAAGGATGGCTCAGGAAAGCTTAGGTGGCAGCAGGGAATGTGGTTCAATCCCCAGCACCACATGCTGTGTCAGCCCTGCCCTCAAGGCAGGCTGAGCCAGCCATAAAAATAAATAAATAAACAAACAGAAGTTCTGAAACAAGAAAATAAAATAAAATAAAATAAAAATTCTTTAAAAAAACTCTAAGAGACCTACTCACTGGAGTTATTTTGGTTTCTCTGTTTTAATAAGTTTTCTTATTTTTCATGGTGGATAGAAGCAAAGGGTCAGTTACTGAATACGATTCTGTCATTCCTCTCAACATCCCCTTATGGGAAATCCCATCAATTATAACATTCAAGCCTTTGGCCCCAAAGGAGGGTGCTGAGGCCCGCCCCAGGTGTTGCCACTAAGTTGTTGATGCCACCAGTTATGTACTGGGGTCAGAGGTAACTCAGGGCTATAGCATTTGCCTCACATTTTCAAGCCCCTCATTGTGCTCCTCAGAACTACAGGAAAAGAAAGACAGAATCATAAAGTATGTGGCCATTTGTGTCTGGCCTCTGAGGTACGTCATGAGGAGAAAAGAATGAGGAAATAACAAGGGACTGGGCCAGTCCTGGAGCTGTGACAATGCCAGGTGCAGGGTTCCAGAAAACAAGAACACTGCAATGTGGAAAGAACTCCAGTAAGGTTATGTCTATGGTGCTAATGGGACACAGAGAGGAGTAATTAACTCCACTCAACACTGTGAAATGAGGAGAGAAGGTGGAAAAGAATGATGCAACACATTGTAGGCTCTAAATGTGACTCTTGCTTTTGTTCCTGGGAAATTGCATCGTGTTAAATTTAGTTCATTAATCCAGTTTGCTGAGACATTGCTGCCTGATAGAATTAATCCTCAATTCCAACCTGTCACCTCTGTGACAACTCTAACCAAAATACTGACTTAAAAGTTAAACAAGAAAATATAAGAAGGTATCAGTAAGCTGGCCACATAGGATGCTCCCAACAGAATCTTCCCCACAGCACAGTAACTTTATAGTCAACCACAAAGGAAGTACCTTTCTGAGAGCTTTGAGATTCAGGTAAGAGGTTGTGAAACCCCAGTACAGCCCAAGATGGAGGAAGGCCTTTGGGGGAAGGCAGAACCGTACATAGGTAACAGACAAAGACCACAGTGCTGGATGCAGACCCACCACTGGCTCACATCTCCCTGTGGACTCGGACAGAGCCTGGCTTGCTCTTGGTCCTGTTATTAGAACCATCTGCCTGCGAGCTCCAGGATTTATACCCACCGATGGTGCTCCTGCTGCTGCCCCTGGTGTGGGCTGTGGAACACAAAGGGACTTGAGAGCTCCTTCTAGCAGTGCTCAGAGCTTAGTGTTTCTAATGGCACAAAACCCAGAAGGAGAGTCGGCCTGCCTTACTTCAGTTATAACTATGGGCCCAGGAGCAACCATTGACTTCTGTCCTACTCTTCCTCAGCCACTCACCACCATGGGTATGACCACCCTGGGTTACTCGGTCAGTAACCCAATCAGAGCCTTCAAATGGAAGAAGCCCACTTTGTACAGACCTTGAGGCCAACCACCACCCCAGTACCAGCCCTCTGGACTAAGATTGCTTGAGACCACACAGTTCACCCAGGAATCCATGCCCAATGGAGCCCCTGGAAATAGGCCCAGAGCTGAGTAACCTGCTGCATGACAGCCCCAGTCCCACTGAGCTCTGCTTAGAAGCCATCCCACTGCACCCAGCCTAATGCGGAAGTCCACCAAGAGCCTATAAAAACTACCAAGGGTACTTCATACGCGCAAACACTAAAACTGGCCTGCGTGGGTAACTCAGAATTAGGCAAACAGGATACCAGCAAAGGACCCTAACAGGGTTGCAGCAACCTTTGCAGAGTAAAGACCTCCAGAATGACTGAGAGAGAATTCAAAATAATCACCTGAAAGAAGCTCATGATTTAGACAAGAAATCTAAATCATGTATGCATCTTGTACTCTGAACAACTATGATGAAGACAATATGCAATGTATTAGTTATTATATCTGGCATTCTAACCTGTTATAAAACTGTCTCATTGCTATTGCCTTCACATTAATTTTAATAAAAATAATTTCTTTAAAATAGCTCGTGAACTGCAAAGAAGTACAATGGACACCTATGTGAAATGGCACAAGATATTAACAAAAGGAGTTTAACAAAATTATAGCAACTGTAAAAAAAAAAAAAAGCAGTTAACCAAAACTGACGAAAATAACAAATCTGAAAAAAAAAATCAACAGGAAGTTTCAACAGTAATCTTGCTAATGTAGAAGAGAGAATTATCAAACTTGAAGGTGAGTCATTTGAAATTAGCCACACAGTGGCACAAAAAGAAACAAGAATGAAAAACACTAAAGAAAGAGTGATCATAAATAATCATAATAAACATGAATATGAAAATTATGGGAGTTCCAGAACATAAATAAAAGGAAAAGAGAGAGGGGCAAATACCTAACTAAAGGCCGGGCGTGGTGGCGCACGCCTGTAATCCCAGCACTTGGGAGGCTGAGGCAGGAGGATCGATGTGAGTTCGAGACCAGCCTGGGCTACAAAACTGAGCTCAAGGCCAGCCTCAACTGCATAGCGAGACCCTGTCTCCAAAAGACAAAAAAAATAAAAAAATAAAAAAAATACCTAACTAAAGGAATATTGTCTTCAAATTTCTCAAACCTTGGGAAGATACAAACATCAGGCATCATATAAATAATGCTATCCCAAGAATAATCAGCCCAAAGAGTACTGCAAGGGATACTACAACCAAGCTGTCAAAAGTCAAAGAGAGCTCTGAAGGTCGCAAGAGATAAGGGATCCAAGATGCTTCAAGGAACCCCACCAAGGGATCATCAGACTTTTCTACATAAGCATCAAACCCAACAGCGGACTGGATGATAATTTTAAACTCTTGAAAGAAAAAAGATCAACCAAGAACACAACACCCAGCAAAGCTGTGCTCTAGAAATAAGGGGCAGATAAAGACACTTCCAGATAAAAGATAAGGGACAGATAAAGGCATTCCCAGATAAAAGATAAGGGACTTCTTCATCACCAGACCTACCTTACCAAAACTATTAAAAGCAGTTCTTCCAATGGAAATGAAACAGTGTGAACTATGAACTCAGAAACATTTAAAACTTAAAAACTCAATGGTAACAGTAAATATACATAGACTATACATAGTCATACCATACCATAGTGTATAAATAACTTTCTAAAATAAAGCTAAACACAAAACTATTGAAAATAATAATTATTAAATAATTTGTTACAAGATACTTTATTTTAAGAGTCTCAGAGATAAACTAAACCTAAAGATATAAAATAACCAATTCTCAACAAGGACATCAAGAAGGCACAACAGGGGAAAGAACAGTCTCTTCAACAAATGGCCTGAGAAAAATTAAACATCCACAGGCAGAAGAATGAATTCAATCTGTATCTTAGACCACTCACAGAGATCAAATTAGAATGGATCAACAAAGATCTAAATGTGAAATCTGAAGTCCTAAAACTCCTGAAAGAAAACAAAGAGGAGAATCTCCTGGCTTCATTTACTTTGTATCTGTACTTTGTTTTGTTTTAAATAGGCCACCAAAAGCATAGGGCACTCAAGTGTCTTTGTCATTTTCATCACGGTTGAGACACAACACCCAACAGCAGCAACTTAAATAAGAGGAGGTTATTTTTGCTCGTATTTTAGAAATTTCAGCCATTGTGTTCAGCTGGTTCCAGGCAGAAGCAGCACAGTGGAAGGGTACAGCAGCGGCCAGCTGCTCACCTCATACAGCCAGAGCAGAGAGAGAAGCGGAGAGGGGAGAGACACCCCCAGACAACACAACCAGAGACCCTCTCCTTAGTGACCTCCCCTCCCAACAGCTCTAACGAATGTGACACAGTCACCTTCCAAAAAACTTTCCAATGCTTTGAGAGGCACTGTAACTCTAAACCATAAAAGCAGAAATAAATACTATAATACCAAATTTAAAAACTTCTACAGAGGAAAGAAAACAATCAGCAAAACAAAATGAAGCTTGTGGAATGGGAGAAAATATCTGTGGATGAGAAATCTGACAAGCAGTTAATATGCAAAATACACAAGAAACTCAATAGCAAAAGGAAAACTAAAAAATGAACAGGTGATTTGAATAAATATTTCTCCAAAGAAGACATAAAAGTGGCCAAGAGGTATACAGAGAGGTATACTTCACTGAGCACCAAAGACATACTATCAGGTTATACCTCCTGGGGTGATTCTGTCAAAAAGAGAACAGGTATTAATCATTGTGCTGGGCAGAAAGCCCTTGTACATTGTTGGCTGGAAGGTGGATTAGTGCAACCTCTGTGAACCACAGAGTGGAGGAACCTAAAGAAATTCACCTGTGAACTATTGTCTGACCCTACAATCCTTCCAGTGAGTGTCTACCACAAGGAAACGAAACCAGCATCTCCTGTGTTCACGGCACTGGCATTCATTATAGCCACGGCATGGAAATAGCCTAAGTTCTACCATGGTTTGGGGTTTTTGCAATGCAAATAATGTAATACAGAACAAGTTTTATGGTAGTATTTTATAATGAATTACCCAAGAATCATATACAAGAAGTGCAGGAAATCTATCCACACGTTAAACACTAAAGAATTCAGCTGAAGGCCTGGATCCTACTTACAAATCTGCGCTGGAAAGGCGCAAAGGTCTTTTGGGTGAAAGCTAGGAAGTCTACGCCAGTGGGATGAAGGATCTGTGCCAGCAAGCTGAGGGATTTGAACTGGAGCTAGGAAGCAATGTTCTAGGTAAGCACCACAGCTCCCCCCAAAAGTACCACCACCGTCCTCAGCAACAGCGAGGTCCAGAGCTCCTCCAGTGATGAGGAAAGCCAAGTTCCTTCCATCAGGAAAGCCAATGTGACAAGCTTCTCCTTGAGACTTAGCAGTGTACCGTCTTGCACTCTGGAGCCAGGAAGCAATGCTGAAGATGAGGAGCAGAGCTCTTCCTGAGTTCATCAGGAAAGCCAGCACAAGGTCCTCCGGCAGCACAGCCCAAGAGAACTAGCAGCTTCCACCAGCTTTTCCAGATACCAGCCCTAACAGCTACTCCTGTTCTGCCTTTAAAATTAATATATGATCTCATATCTGGAATTTTGAAAATGCAATATAGGGAACAAGACAGTAGAGTGGAAGTTACTAAGGCAGGGTAGTTTAAATTATGTAAGATGAATAAGTCTATATGCGTCATGATCACTATAACAGCATTTATTAAGCAGATAAATTTTAGATACCTTTACCACAAAAAAAGAAGGATAACTATGAGAGCAGTGGAGATATTCAATTGTTAGACTATAGTAATTACTTTGCAATGTATGTCAAAATATTAGACTGTACAACTTAAATAATACAATGAAAATAAATAATACAAGTCTGTAAAATGTAGCCCAAACTCCCTCTAAATAAATAGTGCACTAAGCTTTTCTTTCATTTGACTACCATCATTTTCAGTCCACAAAATCTAGCAGAGAGAATTGCAGTTTGATATAACTTGTCCTTAATGAACTTCCATTAGACTCTGGCTCTCTCCTGAGTTCATATATGCACTACTTTCCATTCTTAAAACTTTTCTAGGATCGATATTAAGTACCACAATCTTCCCCAGGGATGAATCTATCCACTTGACAGAAAAAAGAAAAAAAAAAAAGAGTATTTTTGTCCATTTTATTTCCTAAGGTCATTTTCCATAGCTCTCAAAGAATCTGATTTACAAGTTTTCAAAGTATCCTGAAATATAATTTCATTAATGTTTGAGGATTTAAAAATCAACTTGTGGGGGCTGGGGAGATAGCTCCATGGCACAAGTGCCTGGCTGGCAAGTACAAGGTTGTGAGTTCGAACCCAGGTCCCGCCTAGATAGATAGATAGATAGATAGATAGATAGATAGATAGATAGAGATAGAGATAGATAGATAGATACAGATAGATAAAAAAAATTTTTAAACCAACTTGTATTACATTCATCACATCACTTACTGCCAGTACTGAAATACAAAAACCCCAACAAGAAATTGCTGTCAACTGCAAACTTCTCCATTTAAACAGAGCCAGAGTCAAGTTACATAGAGAAAGATTATGAATTTGAGGCAAGTATAGGATACAAAAATGGCAGGTCTATAGTTTCGATTCCTTGGATATACATAAAACCTTAATTTGCTTGAGTGACTCAAGACTGGCCTTGAACTCATGGCAGTCCTCAGCCTTAGCCTCCTTGAGGCTGGGATTGCAGGCGTGCACCACCATGCTAGCTCAGTAGCCATCTTTAGTAACTATCACACATGAAAATACCTTCAGAATGTGACTGTTTGGTTAGTCTTTGTCCTTGGGCCTCTCAACTGCCCTCTCTAAATGTAAGGCTTACCCTCTGAGAGCCATGTGTTTAATGAGTGCAGGTGTGTCTCTAATCTGGTCTCCCATAAAACCTCCCAGAGAGCTGTTGCCATGTATCTACACCATTCTTTTCTTTCTAGACAGTCCACTTTAACCTCAAGGTCACCTTGTCCTAAGGTGAAGTATAACCTGAAAAACAAATTTCTTTCCTTTCCCCATTTCTGTTACTAGCAGTGTTTATTCCTTCTGTGACCCTAGCCTGAAACACAAAGCATCTCCATTCTTCCCCTCCTGCAGACAGATCCAAATCTCACTAACTGGACTCACAATCCTCCCTTTGTAGTAACTTTTGCATAATGCTTGCCTTTAATTGTCACAATCAGAATTCTGTCCAACCTCATCACCTCCTGCAGCCTTTGAAGCAACCCTGCTGCCCCCTTCCCCACCTGGATCTCTGGACCTTGAACTCTCCCATCTTCCATGACAAAGGCAACTTTCTAAGCAAAGCCTCCCCTCAGGGAGTCCTTCCCAGGCTCCAGTGTTCCCAAGGGCCCCTCAGCTTCCCGTGAAGAGCAACTTTCAAGACCTTGGTTTCTTCTTTATTGCTGCCTCTAAACCTGTACACATACCTGACAAACTGCAGTCTTTCTTACAACTCAATCCAATAATATCTATTTAAAAAAAAAAAAAAAATACTACCTCTCAGTCTAAGGCATATAGGGCCTGAAATAAAACCAAGTCAACTGGGAAACTGCTGGGAACTTATTTATAAGATATTCTTCTAGGCACTGCAGAAGATAAGATTTGCATCCCTGGATTTTGCTGTATCTCTAGAGAATCACCACATCTAGCATCTTATAGAAAATGCACCACAATTTCCAGTCCTTGAGGAGTTATGAAACCCTTGAAGGGGGAAAAAGGTCATGTCACAGACATGCAGCAGCGTGTGTCATAAAACAAGCATATCTGGAAAGATGGAAAAACACGTAAAAATCTGACTTTTTTTTAATTTACTACTTTTATAGGAGGAGGCTAGCGATGTTTTCTTCGTTAAACCGTAAACTTTCTCTGCAGTAGGGGAGCCATCAAAGGGGAGTCAAACTTAATTGTAGTGCAAATAATCTATGATTCACCTGTATGTCTGAGATGCCTTATTTGTAAAAACGAATTCTTATTGCCAACGTTTGCAAACTTTGCCTTAAGGAAGCAGATTGAATGAGATGAATTTTTTTTTTCTTTAGATGAAGAGGTACTTACTCAATCCCTTGGGAATTTAATAATCTGAAAGATGAACTATGTCCCCGTGGCTCTTCAAATAATTCCGAGAATGGTAGCAGGAAAATATTCTCTGTTCAAAAGGCATTTTGGGGTAAAATCTACGAGTGATCTGGAGCACTCTGATTTAGCTTAACACCACTAATAAAGAATTCTTCCTCATTTAGTAAACGAACTGTCCCATCACAGACTTTCTCACAAGAAAAATATTTTAAATCCATCTAGCCAAATACAATGAAGCCACGAATCTTTTATACCAGTTTATGCTGAATAGGACTAAAAAGAAATGAAACGTATTTCTTCTCCATAGTATGAATGGAAGATTATAACACCCTGGGAAACATATCAATCCCACTTCCTCTCTCTATATAAAGAATGAATGATAAATTTAAACTATAAAAATGGTGGTGGTGAGGGGAAGGTATTCACAGTAACACAAAATAAGATAGTTCCGCAGCTCTAGGGTAGTTTTCAAGTATTTGAGAGTGTTAGCTTTCCATCTCTGCAATATCTACGATAACCAACTTATAAACAGAAAAACATTATTTAGACCTACAGTTTTGCCAGTTTCAGCCTGGAAGACCTACTCCTTTTGTATTGTGGCAAAGGGAGATAATACATTAGGACAGGGACATGGGGCAAAATAGAACCACCACTTCATAGACTAGGAAGTGAAAGACAAAGAAAAGAGACCAGAGTCACACTCCCACAGGCCCCTTCGAGGGCCTGGCCTCTGTGAGAACTGACTATTCAATGTCAGCTCTGGAATTTTCAGAGTTATCTGACCCTCCCACCAAGAAGGTTCTGCCATCTCCCACCATTGCCAGGCTGGGGTCTAAGCCTTCAATGCCTGGGCTTCAGAGGGATGCATGAAATTTACATTCTAATGAGGTTGACTGTCCTCTATATTCTGCTATATAGAGGAGAGTAATAGTTGAGTAATAGTTCAACAAAATGAGAAGAGAAATTTACCCCAGTCAAAACACATAAATACTGGGGCAGCTGAGATAACTCAGCAGTCTAAAGCAACTGCGTAGGCAAGCTTCAGCGAGCACAGGGAGTTCAATCCCAGGTACCACATGCTATATATCAGCACCACCCCAAGGGCAAGCGGAGCTGGCCAAAAATAAATAAATAAATAAACAATAAATAAGTATTTTTTCTTTCATAGAATACAGGTGTTTTCAGGCACTCTGTATTCTTCATTGTGTTCAGGGGTAATTAAATTACACTCATCTTCAATAGGTTTTTCAGCAGTATCCAGATAAAATTATTTTAACTATCCTCTCAAGGGTATCATACACACAACCTAAAGGTTAGTAAAGGTGATGGATAGTACTGAAACAAAACCTCATGGCTACAGGCAAGCAAATGGCTAATGTAATTAAGGATCTCACGTGACCAAAAAGCAGCATAAAGGCTCACGTATGTCATGCCACGTATCATGATTTCATTCCTTCATATTTTCAAATAATATCCCATTGTATGGCTATGCTACTTTTTTTGTCCACTCCTCAGGTGATGGACATTCAGATTCTTTCTAGTTTTCATCATCAGCAACACTACCAAAACACTAGTAATCAAGTTGACATACAGATTCTTTCTAGTTTTCATCATCAGCAACACTACCAAAACACTAGTAATCAAGTTGACATACCAATACGGTATTTTTTTTTTTTTATCTGTAGGAAGAGTACAACTACTGATCATGTGGTAACTTAGTTTAAGAACTACCAGACATTTCTGTCAGGGCTGTACCATTTCTCCACAGAAGCACTGTATGAGGATTTCAAATTCTGCAAATCCCTGTTAACACTTTTTAATATCTTTTTTCCACTAACATCTTGAAAAAGTGTGACGTGGTATCTAGCTGTGGCTTTAGTTTTTCTCATTCCCTGATGACTGATAAGATGCTAAGCACCTGAGCATCAGCTCTGGATTTTTCATACATGCTCTTTATCTGGTCAAGGAAATCCTTTTCACTCCTTCCTTTGTTAGTACTTTTGTCATGAAGAGGCACTGCATTTTGTCAAATTCTTTTTTTGAGTTTGGAAATGATCACTTTTTAAATATCAGTTTTCTCTTGGTAAATGATTTTTCATATGTCTGAAATCTATAGAATCCTAACATTGTGTAACACCTTACACATATATATTTGGGGAAAGATTACCAGAGATGAAATATGGGGCACATGTGCTCTTTACTGAACTACACGCCCAACTCTATTCCACATTTGTACAATGAAGTTCAAAATTATTAACTATAAGCTCTGTGAACAAGAATTATGGGAAGCCATCATATTGGACTGATCTTCTGTACTAGGCCTTCACAGACAAAAATCAAACCAATGTGGAGTCAGTCACTCATACAAAATGATACAGGATCAACTTGAAACTTAAAAAAAAAAAAAAAAAAAAAAAAACAGATTGTTGCAAAATGAACTAGTTCTTCTTGAAAACAGAAGATTCCAGTCTGCTGGAGTCAGGATAAGGAGAGAGTTCCCTCTACTTTAACCCTTACAAAAACAGTAACCTAGGGGCTGGGAAGATAGCTCTATGGATTAAGTGCTTGCCTGGCAAGCACAAGGTCCTGAGTTTGATTCCTGGTACCACAAAAAAAAAAAAAAAAAAAAAAAAAAAAAAAAAAAAAAAAAAAAAAAAAAAAAAAAAAAAAAAAAAAAAAAACAGTAACATGAACAAACCTGATGTGATCCAATCACCATCCCCCCATGCTTCCTTGTTCCCACCTTAGAAGCCCACCATTCTGCTCTTGCCCAATGAGAGATCTAATTTTATTTTATAGAGCATTCGCTGCTCTGATTCATGAATCAAGAATAAAAGTTCATAAACTCAGAAGTAAACTTGCTGCAACTCTTTGCCATGCCTATAACACAAATCGTGCTGAAGCATCTCAGTTACGTCTTCATTTTTATACTTTTTTTTTGGTGGGACCAGTGTTTGAACTCATGACCTTGCATTTGCCAGGCAAGCACTTATGCCACAGAGCTATCTCCCTGGCCCCTATTTTTAATAGAGTTTATTATGAAATCTACTAGAACTTTCTGAATGGCAAAAATTATGCTATTGCTGTTGCTATTGTTGTTCTAGTCAACTAGTCTACTTTTTTTTTTTTTTTTTGTCTTTTTTGAGACAGGGTCTCGCCATGCAGTTCAGGCTGGCCTTGAGCTCACTTTTGTAGCCCAGGCTGGTCTTGAACTCGCACCGATCCTCCTGCCTCAGCCTCCCGAGTGCTGGGATTACAGATGTGAGCCACCACGCCCGGCTCAACTAGTCTACTTTTGCAAACTACTTCTTGCCAGTTTCTATTCAGAACAGCAAGTCAAACACACACTAAAGGTTTAGAGAACACCAAAACCCAAATTAAATACAATTTCCATAAAGATGCCTATAACAGGAAGCAGTTCAAATAGAAATGGCAACATCCAGGCATCCGTGTTCAACTTTCACATAACCAAATCTGTTCAGCATTGAAGTGGGCAATAGCAAGCTGACTCACTGATAGCTAAATAGAACTCAGCCAAGTAGCTTTTGGCAAACCTGTGTACGGCCTTTTGACTAAGTCATCTACTTTCTAGTGCTTAACAAAATCCTTAGGAACAATGGGTAGCCTTGTTTCTACAATTACACATAATCATTTTGTTAAAATATTTGTATACAGACAATAGCATATTTGTACCCGTATAAAAACCTGAATCTAAGGACTAGGGAGATAGCTCAGCAGCGTAAGTGCCTACCTGGCAATTGTAAGGTCCTGAGTTTGATCCTTGGTACCAGAAAAAATATAATTTGAATCTATATTCGATGTAGGATGCTTTAAGTGATGCTAAAAACAGGTAAAATATGCCAAAACACCTTCAGTAACAGACCTTCACTATAAGTAAAAGCTTGCATTACACACTAATTAATGCAAGCTGTTGGAAATTGTACAGGACAGATTCTGCAGGTTAGAATAGCTAGAAGTAGCAAACCAGGACAAGGATTCATGAGGTGTGTTTTACCAAGGGGAAGAAATATTTAGAAGTAGCTCATTTTCTGAGATCTTATGAACAGAAAGCCTCAGTAATTTGAGAAGATTTCTTCTGCTTGTTTCCAATGTTTACCTTCAACCAATGAGTCTTAAAACACAATGTAGTGAAAAGGATGCCATTATTATGATAATTTCAAGCACATCATTTAAAATCAATTTGGGGAACAAATTATACCTGCAATGCATAACTAAATCTTATAGCTTCTTAAAAATACTTATAACTTATTCACTTTTGCACTGTATATTCTTCATGCTTCCCCCCCCCCCCCCGCCCCGCCAAACATCAGCTGCTTGGAGAAATTTGGGGGCCATGTTTGATTCATCTCCTAAGATTTCGAATAGTGCATATATTGCCAGAATTTTCTTCTCCTTCCGGGATGGGTGGCAAGGAGAAAATGCTCACAAAATTAGAGACCTACAAAAACATAGCTTGCACCCTAGAAAGATGAGTTGGATACTCTTCACCCCAACATTCAGGATTCTTCCCCAGGGACCACACCACACAACATGTAGTGAGCGGCCCAAAGGGACTCGTCTTCTACCAAACACTGCATTAATTCTCCAGCATTCAGCTTTTCCACTTGAATGGAATAAAAACCCTTTTGAGAACAACAATTACAATCCCCCATTTTTTTTTTCCTCAGGCTACTATTGGACTTCTCAGTGCCGCACAATGCAAATAAGGCGAGCTTCCTTTCACAGCGTGATTAATATGCAAAGACAGCCTGCTTTTTTAGGAGGATGTGAAGAACCACCAACAAGCTTTTCTAAACCCAGAGGTTTCCACAATTATTTCCACTGTTTATTTTTAAACAGTAGATTATACAATAACACCAACGCCTTAGCTCTAATTTGTCAATATTTTGTAAACAATCATAGTTTAGATTTTTAAACCTTTTGTATCATATTTAAATCTACAGTCAACTGTTGATTCCAATATATCAACTTTTTCCAAAATCTAGAAAACTCAGTTTATGGAATAATAGCAATACCTTCTTTTAAAGAAATCACACTTATGTTTTAAGTAGTAAATGCCTTATTTGGAATAAACCTTTGGAAAAGTTCAAATTGTTTTATTATTTATCATAAACTCCAAAATAAGTCTAAGAATGTATATTTTAAAAGTAATCCACTAACATATGTGTGCTTTTATAAAACCAATGATTTTAACTGCAAAGTCTGTTTTAATAGAAAATTGAAAGCTTGTTCAACAAAGCAACACAAGAAAATAGAACCCTCATGCAACAGACTGCATAATTGCACATTTAAAGATCATTTCTTTCTTTTTTTTTTAATTTTTATTTTATTTATTTATTTTTTTCTTGTTTCACAACCTTTATTTGTTTATTCACCCATTTTTATGGCCGGCTTAGCCCGCCCTGACGGCAGGGCTAGCGCAGCATGTGGTGCCGGGGATCGAACCACGGTCCCTGAAGCCGCCCAAGCTTTCCCAAGCAGGCGCTTTGGACCACTGAGCCATCCCGCCGGGCCCTAAAGATCATTTCTAATTGTACTTAATTTTATTCTTGAGGATGTCTACCAAAGCTTTGAAAGAAATGGAAATTTACCACAAAATCTAACTTCTATGTTCTTAAACTCTATGTAGATATGATTTTAAGATACAAGATGTGAATGAGAATTACTTAAAATTGAATTTAAATGTAATTTTTAAAAATTGGTACAGGGTCTCACTATGCAGTTCAGACTTTTAGTGATCCTATTGTCTCAGCATCCCTAGCGCTGGGATTACAGGCGTGCGCCACCACACTCAGTTTCAGTGGCTGGCATGGAGCACCTGGGATTTCAGACCAGCACAGCATGTGGTACTGGGGATCAAACTCGGATCCTTGCACTTGTAAGGCAGGCACTTAGACCACTAAGCTATCTCCCCAGCCTTCAAAAGATTTTTGAATGTACATTGATGAGTACCAATTATTATTAGTATTTTTAATTAATGGCCCATATGCCCAATTATGGCCCATATGAACTCATCTTTTTCCAACAGTCCCAACTTTCAGGGCACTTGACTCATACCAGCCAATAACATCGGCATACCATCAGGACTGGTCTAGGATAGACACTAGCAGCATTTCAAGGAATGGTATGAGACATTTTCCCTGGGAAGTTCTAGGGTTCAACTAGTGTAAGTCACTTAAATGCTTGTATTCTCCAGGTAGCAGTAGATATACAGTCTACACTATTAAATTCCTCGTAGATTTAAGCTTTTTATCCTTTGTGTTTTCCATTTCTAAACGTCTTAAAAAGTACCAATTTTAGGGGTCAGGGAGATAGCTCCGCAGCACAAGTGCCTGCCTGGCAAGTGTAAGGTCATGAGTTCAAACCCCAGTACTGCAAAAAAAAAAAAAAAAAAAAAAGTACCAATTTATTTGTTAGCTTATAGAAAATGAAAATGATTAAGGTAAAAACTAAATTAACAGCTAAGTCATCATTCTTAATCTCTTACTAAGAAAATGTTAAAAGTATGTAATTATAATTGTATTGATCACAAGAAGCATAGTGTTTAGAAATACAAACATAAATTATAAAAATAATTACACAGATATATAATTTCTAGTTTCTTAAAAAATCTATAACTATACTTATTTTATTGTTAAATAAAATCTTTTAACTGTTTAAGGTTTGTTTATTTGCACAAGACAGCAAAAACATTGCTCAGTACAATACACTGATTCACCTACCCGTGACCTCAGAAGGACCTACTCTAAGCATTGTTAGATAAATCAAATAATAGGTAAATTTTCAGGTTTCTTTAGATATAAATCTACTCCTAACCACTCAAGTCATCACTGTGTGAAATGTCTGTCTCGTAAAAACCAATGTTTACAATCTAACTGGGACATGAAGAACAACAAACACTAAAATCATTCTTTTTATGAGGAAGCAAATGACTTAAGCTTCATGTCCAGTTATCTTAATGGAGTCTGACGGGTAATTTAAATTGTGATTCTAAAGCCAATTTGGCTCAAAATGACCTCAGTCGGTAGTCTAATGTAGTTAACCACGTTACTTTCCATCATTTATCTTCACAGAATACCACATAATGTCTCTTTTTGGGGCTTCATTATGACAGCTGATTTTCTTGGGTGAAAAATTAAAATTTTAAATACGTCATGAGTAAATGTAAGCAACGTATACCAAAGGAAAAAGCTGAGAAAATAAGTAACACTTCGTTCTATTTTCTAGGTCACCTTAGGTGTCATTCCACAGGAGTAAACATTACAGATGTAACCAAGACCAGTTAAGAATGTGTCCTGAAGTTATTCACACAGACACTGAGCATATTCACCCCCAACTCTTCAAGTCAGCTGCGTGGAACACCAGTGTCAGTTCATAAATGCTGGATTAAGTGAATGTTTCTAGTATGTGCTACTGCCCAGCAAATGCAGAAGATAGCCACTTGCAAAAGTATTCAAGCAACTGCTGTTCAGTGCCACCAGCACACCCATGTCTTTAAATTCAATAAACATGGCACCTATGGCTACCCTGGAATCTTTTCTGAGCTCTAAGTTTGGAAAATATTCTTCAAAGTCATTATCTAACCTTAAGTCTTGGACATGTCAAAGTCAGTAGTGGCCTTCACAGTCCTTTTTTTAGGTCTCTGCCTTTTTTTCTGTTTGTTTGTTTTGTTTTTTCAGTATTTATTTATTTACTTATTTTGCAGAACCGGGGATTGAACTCAAGTCCTTGCGCTTGTCAGGCAAGCACTTATTCTACTGAGTTATCTCTCCAGCCCCTGTTTTGAGTTTTAAAGAGTTAATTTTTGTTGTGAATTTTTTTAAAAATATTTTTTCTTGGGGCCCAGCGGGATGGCTCAGTGGTCTAAAGCAACTGCTTGGGAAAGCTTGGGCAGCTTCAGGGACCGCGGTTCGATCCCAGGCACCACATGCTGTGCCAGCCCTGCCCTCAGGGTGGGCTGAGCCGGCCATAAAAATGAGTGAATAAACAAACAAAGGTTCTGAAACAAGAAAAAAAAAATTTTTTTTCTTTAAAGTAATTTACCTAAAGTTGCCTTCATCACACCAATATGGAAATAATAGGCATTTCTGTAAACAGGTTAGGTGTTTGATATACAGGCCTAGGACTTCTTCCTTTCTTTCTTTTTCTTTTTTTCTGGCACCACCCAAAATTAATTAATTAATTAATTTATTCCTTCTTTTGAGTCCTTATACTAGGGAGACTATACGATATTTGTGTATGTAGGTCTGGTTTATTTCACTTATGAGTATATGTTCAAGATACATCCATTTATATACAAAGTCTTCCAGTTTATCATTTCTTACAGCTGAGTAATATTCCACTTTATGAAAATACCACATCTTTTTGAACCATTCTTCAGATGATGGGCATTTTGGTTGTTTCCACGATTTGGCTATCACAAATTGTGCTGCTATGAACATAGCTACACAGATATCACTATGATATGATGTTTTCAGCTCTTCCAGGAAAATTTCTAGTAGGATAGCTGGATTGAAAGGGATTCCCAGTGCTAGTTTTTTAAGGAGTCTCCACACTGCTTTCCATAATGGTTGCACCAGCCTGCATTCCCACCAGCAGTGGAGAAGGGTTCTTTTCTCCCCACAGCCTAGCCAACATTTTTTGTTGATTTCTTTATGATAGCCATTCTTGATGTACCCCTACAGCATTTACTTTTTCCTTTCTGGATTCTTCTTTAAATCTCAACAATTCTATAATAAAATACAGGAGGTAAAAGATTTCAAAGTCTGCTTTGCCTTGTAAATATTTATGAGCCCTCTGAGGGACAAGACACCCATAGTTTTTTTTTAAACTTACTCCAAAATGAAAGCCAATACTTGCATCTTAACACTGGCTTCAATCCCACAGCTTTACACACACACACACACACACACACACACACACACACACACACTTTTATGTGCACAAACTAGAAGCTACTAGCAGGCAACTTACAGGCATCTCTCCTACCATCCTTCACGGGAGCATAAGATCAGATTTAGTTTAAACTGTGCAGACTGAGCCCTAGAGAACCAAGGTCATGGTTGAAGCCAGGGGTTGCTTACTGGAAAGAAGAGAAATAAATAAAATCCTACTACGGATAATTTCTTTTCTCATTCACAAAAAATAAGGATCAGGTTTACATCCTCCAGACCGCAAGACGTTGGTCTCTCTTAAACTGACTACCTCAAAAGAAAACATACATACTAACGATTAATGGACCACACACGCCCCAGGCAACAGCCCAGGCCTTGGCGCAGGCGCCCTCCAAAGAGAGGTCCACCCACGCAGAGCTTCCCACAGCTTCTCGGCACCTCCCTCCTAGACACTATGGGCAGCCAAGGAGCGTGAGCATTTGAAGCATGAAATCAAACAATCCAAAACATGAAAGGAGACACTAAAACACAAAAGGAAATCAAGAGGAACAAAAGACCATCCAAGAAGTACAGTTCCTACAATTCTCAGCTATATAAAAGATATCGCAACCAGAAAACAGGAGAAAAAGAAGCTACAAAAGAGACATTCAGACAACCACAAAGACAGTTTTCAAAATAGAAAAATCAACAGAAAAACTGGGAAAGGGCTAAGAAAACACCTCAGAAAGTAAGAAGAAAAGTATAAGGAAAAAGAAATCAAATGATTATTCCAATTTCTGAATAAGATTTATGGAAAGCCCAAGAGGAAGCCATATAGAAAATATTAAATAAATAATACATGAACCTTTCTCAGCAATGGACACAGGTTTCTAGACTAAAGTGGCCCACTGAGGACTTTTCCCAGGTAATGAAAGTGCATCACTGGCAAATCTCACAGCACTGTAGACAAGGACAAGACCTTAAAATTGTCTAGCTGAGAAATAAACCAAAGAATGCCATGGCACTGGGCCTCACAACTTCAACACTGACAGCTACTAAACAGAGAGCAGGGGATGGGGCAGCAGCGTCGGCAGTTTAACCGCCTGCCTGGCAATTGCCAGTACCCACGATTACCCCTGCCCTACCCACCCGGGAACACCTGATGTGCTGTGCCATCACAGAGACCAGATGTGGTGGTACACACTGGTAATCCCAGCGCTGCAGAGGCTGAGGTAGGAGGATCACTATGAGTCTCAGCTATGTAACGAGACCATGTGCCAAATAAATAAATAAAATTAAAAAACAAAACAGAAAACACAAAGCAACACTTTTTCAAAATTCTCAGGAAAAATAATCTTCAATCCAGAGAACTATGTTAACAGGCAAATATAACATAACTAAGTAAATTTAGAAAACCAACAATTTATATTGCAAAACAATGGTAAGATCTGGGATGTAAGTCCCCTGGGCAGATACCGAATCATATTTTAATAGACTAAGAAGAGATTTGCAGGGCTGGCCAGATAGCTCAGTGAACTAAAGTAGCTACTTAGGCCGACTCAGGTGTCAGGTTCGATCCCCAGCGTGCTGTGCAGTCCCTGTCTATGGAGCATGCAAAGTCTGCAACTGAGACTGGGCATGGTGCAGTGCACCCCAGCTTTAGGAGGCTGAAAACAAGAGGATCACTACGAGTCCAATCTGTGTAATGACAACCTGTACACCCTGTATTAAACATGTTTAAAAAATAATAAATAAATAAAAATAAAAAGGTATGACAAGCAACTATCCAATTACTCAAGCTGTTAGGGTTTTTGTTTGTTTCTTTTTTATATATTTAGTTCAGGGTCTACAGGGTCTACATGGTGTCACTGCACAGATCGGACTCGGAAGTGATCCTCTTGTTTTCAGCCTCCTAAGCGCTGGGATTGCAGGTGTGCAAATTATGTCCAGTCTCAATCGCCCTCTCAGTGTGCCCCAGGAGTGGGGCTGGCATGCAGGCTGGGGATCAAATAGGCACTTTAGTCCACTGAGCTATCTGGCCTGCCCTATTAGGGATTTTAATCTCAAAATGTATTTACTGTAATTTCACACAAAGAAGAGAGAGACTGGCTGACCCACTTTACCTTAATGACAAAAGGGAACGTGAACTTTAACCCAAGCTGAGTAAGGGTAGAGAGTAAGGTCACTGGGAAGCGGAAGTGTGAAATGTCACTGGTCGTAATCCTTGAGGTTTCAAACACCTCAAGTGAATTTTCCAGATGAGCAGCGCAAATGTTACTGTTTCGTTCGTTCACTCCAACTTGCAGTTGTTGAAGACAACAGCACCTGGATATGTTGGCTTTATCTTTCTTACTGTACAGAGACCCCTTGAAGTTATATCTGCTCTAGCCTCACTCTTACAGTCATTTCCTTGGTACTGTGTGACACAGAAAGGGCTTTGTGTGCTTCTATTTTTTAACCAAATATTAAATGGTTAAGACTGAAAAAAAATTTTTTTTGTATCTTAAGTCTGCTTTTCATATTTTTCCACCCTTTGGTTATCCAACTCACTATACTTCTTCTTGTTTGCAGTATTTTAATCCAAATCCAAGAGCCCTTATAAATGGGACAGAAGCTAGGAAATGAAGAATAGATGGATTCTGAGTAACAGTCCAGAGACTCCTTTGCGGATCAACTACATTTAATTAAATCCACAGCCTCTGAGATGGCTATTCTGCCATTTGGAGGCTTCTTCTCTAACTTCTTCATCCTTTATGTTCTACGGAAGAATTAAGCTTACCAGACAAATGACGTCTAGATCCATGAAATGTCTCCAATAGGATCTGTAGCAGTCACTATGCTTTAAATAATCTAAATGTTATGGTTCCACCATGGAAAAGGGATAAGTTTTATATTCAGCCTATGTAAATAGAAAGTATAACCTATATAAAATAATTTGATCTAAAGATTCTATTATTTTTTAAATTCTCAAAGTCAATGTTTACTAGACTTGGCTTCCACAAGAGGGAAAACAGCTAGACGATCATCAATGGCTTTTGTAACTCATGCCATTTCGGAGCATTCCAAAGATGAGGAAAATGTGACTCTCATTATACTCACTACTAAAATACAGCACTCATTTTGGGTGCCTTCACTGTGGATGTT
Organism: Myocastor coypus; assembly: GCA_004027025.1. NCBI lineage: Eukaryota > Metazoa > Chordata > Mammalia > Rodentia > Myocastoridae > Myocastor > Myocastor coypus. The sequence goes on from PVJA010002343.1 coordinate 66,686, forward strand.
AGCAAAAAGAAAGGAAGTGGGAAAAATTACTGAGCTCACTCCATTCCAGGCAGTTGTATAAATCACCTCACTTTGTCCTTCTAGTAACACTATTAGGTGAGTACTGTATTCTCTGTTTCACAGATAAATAATAGGAGCAGTGGAGAGGTTAAGTAACTGGCTCCAGGTCATACAAAACAGGGAAATCGTGCTCCAAAATTCTGGCTTGATACCCAAAGCCTAAGGAACCGCGCCGACATACACTACCTCCGTAATGTCAAAAGGAAATACTTAAGGAAGATAATTATCAACCCAAATCAAGAGCCTGCCTGGTACTCCGTCCTTTCACGCCCAAGTATCTTTAAGGCTGCTGGGTTGTGCCCTAAGTCGAATTCTCATAGAGCAATGTCGCTTTAATGGGGGGTGGGGGCGGCACCTCCTGTAAACAAAGTAGACACTCACAAATGAAATGCAAGCAAAAGAACATTTTAGGCAGCAGTCAGTCTCCACCTTTTGCCCTCGTTTGCTGATCTGATAGACATAATCGGCGACAGGCACGACGAGCACCAAAACACTGCTGTTTACAATTACGAAGATTCTTTAAATACACGAACATCACGGCCATGGATGCAAGAAAACAAAACCGTATTTAAAAACTACCTTCCCACGTGGTGAGCACAGCCCCCCGGTGCGAGCGAGCCCTTTGATCTTTTCATTTTCCAGCACAGGGATGTGCACCAGCATCATCTGAAAGGGGTTTTTACATCACTCAGCCCTCGCTGCTCCTCCTTCACCCCATGGAGCACCCTTCCACCTGTCCTGGACTGTCTGGCCATCGGTCCCTCCTCAGCCTTCGACTCAAAGAATCCGAAAGCCACTCCTGAGCTGGACTCGCTCTCCAGTGCGCATGCTCCTGGGAACTGGCCCGCGTGTCCTCCGGCTGTCTACCTCCCTTGTGCTTTTGCCCGCGGAGGAACTGCTCTCCTCCTTTTGCTCTGTTTTACAACTGAACATAAAGCAGTATGTTCTCATTATGGAAAACTCAGACAACATAAAATGTAATCTACTGGCTCCCAGTCTTGATGATGGACTAAAGCGAAAGCAGTGCTTTTGAACAAAATTGCTATTGTATCTACATATAGCGTTGGAGCTAGGCTTTTCTTTTCTTTCTTCTTTTTTTTTTTTTTTTTTTACTTGCCATTATTACAGTTTTCTAACCTCAGTGTTCATACCACCATGCTCTGGTTGTGCCTACTTGTTCTGCTGTACATAATAGACAACACACCCTTCTGGATGCTATACAGTTATTAAAACATAAATACTTCTGGGTATGGAAATTACTCACAAAGTACTGGCTATAATTTCTGATGTTCTTTTTACTGAAGGAATACAAAACTAGCAACTACTGCCACCTCCAAGCCTTGTCCTCTCAATGGGCCTCCTCTAGCCGCTTCCCAACACCCACTGAACATCTGTTTCAGACACCCTTACCTTCTGCAGAGCGAAAGCCTTCCTTCAAGTTTCACCTCTGACTTCCCCTGGCAAGAGTTCGCCAACCACCCCTTCTTCCCAGGCAGACTTGCTACTACCAGTCACATCTTACGCCATCCCAGATACTACCTGGGCTTCCCAGCTATATTTTCCTTTCCTCTCTAAGGTTACTACTTCATAGTTAGAATTTCATCTTCTGAAGGAATGAGAAAAATTATAAATAGAAAGAAGAACTATGTAGATAGATGGAGATAGATAGTTAAGCTAGTTGTATTACTAATTTTTCTTACTTAGCTCATTGAAAAGAAAGATTTGTGCTAATATTGTTCAGACAATTAAATGCTGATGTCTTGTATTCTGGGTAACTAATTTAGAGATAACAATACACAATGTATTAATCATTGTGATCCTCCTTTTATCTTTGAAATTTTGCGTTATTTTCTCTTTAAAATAAGAAAACTCTCTCTCTCTCTCTCTCTCTCCCTCTCTCTCTCTCTCTCTCTCTCTTTCATCTTCTTTTTATTATACCTGAAGGCTGCTATGCTAACAGGCATCTTTTGCTCCGGATGCTATCACCCTTCTGGGTGTTTTTTGCTGTCACTTCTTCCCTTGTTCAAAACTCCCCACACCCTTGAATACTCAGCCTTCTACAGATTGCTTCATCCTCTGTTCAGTCCTAAGTTCTTCCTTCCTACAGTAGTAGCTGTCACACTGTTTGGATCTAAGTCATAGGATCCTCTCTACCATAACTAGGTGATGTACACGCATGTGCCCGCACATGCGCGCGCGCGCACACACACACACACACACACACACACACACACACAGTGAAAGGGATTTCTTGGAATGTAGTTACCTTTACTATATAAAAATACACTCCTTTGTATTCTGTCCCATTTCACTCCGTGTTTTCTTCCTCCTGCCTTTATTCCTTTTCCTTCTTTTCACTTCTTGTTTTTCTTCCATTGTCTCTTCCTGTTTTTCTAACATATATGTCCAACTAAATTGATTTCATCAGCCACAGTTTAGAAAACACTGACCTGTACATTGAGATATTAGTAGGTTAAACTTCTTCTACAACCCAACATATCTCTTAATTTTCCCATCGAATGACATCACAATTAGTTTATGCCACTGAGTTCACACATCTACCACTCTTTCTCTCTCCTGCGTCTTCCATCTTGGCTCTGTCATACACCTGGACTGGTTGTTTGTCATCTCTAATGTCCCAGCTATGTCCTTTTTATTCCTACCCACAGTCATCAGAATTGTCTATTGCCAACACTATCTGCTTTATAAAATATATCATAAGTTTGTCTTTTACAAGCCCTTCTGATACACAAGATTTGATTTCTATAAGGCTCTTCAGCTACATGTCTGTTAATAAGGGTACAGTTGTAAAAGTATTTTCATTTGCAATGCACTTCACATATATTCTCTTATCTTATTCTCCTTTTCAAGTAAGGATATTACAGTTCAAAGAGGATAAGTAATATATAAGTTCACTTAGCAGCAGAGCCAAATCGCAAACTCAAATCTTTTGAATCCCAATCCCAGGAGTATCCTTTCTCACATACCAGTCTTCCTACAAGCTGCAGCTGGGTACTCTCTTAGGAATTCTCTGGCAGCCAGCTTTAACTGGCTCCCCTTCTCCCGGCCTCTAGGTCTCCATCATCTACTTGATCTTTCATACAACCAAAAGAAAAAAAAATTCTTTCATTCAGCCTGTACTCTGTCCAGCTACTAGAGTGGATGCTACACAAGACTAAAATGCCCATCAAGTACGCAACGATCTCTACCTACTGCCATGTCTGCCTCTCTGCAGACTCACAGTCTCAAGAACAGAACCTGCTCAGCTGGGTACCCCACTGCTATTACTGACTGCCATCTTCTGTGTGCTTAAATGTGATTTCCCAATGTCTCAAACAGCACCTCACCCCTCAACCCTGTCCTAACATTTAAAATGTTAATATGACCTGCCCTGACCTCCAGCCTTTAACTGCCTCTTCAAAGGAATCCTTTAGCTAAACCCATCTCCTATATGGAAACAGATCATCTTTGTCCTACATACTCCAAGTCTCTGCAGGTCCAGATGAAGGACTTGGTCCTCCATGCTTTATTTAGACATTAATCCTGGCCGAAGAGATTTCTCCTTCCCTAAGCTAATCTAAAAACAGCAGCCTGACTCCTTTACTTAAATTTTTATTTATATGCCATCTTTCATGATTGGTTTTGTCTTTGGGGAGAGAGGACCAGATTTCTTAACTATTGGGGCGATGCTATCTTAAAAGTCACCCAAAATCTTCTGCAGGGCTACTGCAGTGCTTTTCAATTTCTTTTGTTTTCTCACTCAGCCCCTAGCACAGAATTCAGAATATGAATATCATCTTCTTAGTGTATGTCTTTAAAAACAACAACAACAAAAATCTGTATGAAGGTAAACGTTTGTCCCAGGTCTTGGAGACTGAGCCCAGGAGCTTCACAATGGGCCCCATGGCAAGCATCTTTTTCTTTTTAATTTCTTATATTGAGACCAGATCTTGCTACATTGTCCAGGCTGAGCTCAAACTTGCAATCCTCCCGCTTTGGCCTTCCAGGGTGCTAAAATTACATCAAGATCAATTTTTGTAAGCACCTATTGGGTACCCAAAGTTTATATACTTCTCATTTAATTTTATTTAAATTTACCAAAAACCCATGGAGTTGAGTGTCATGAGGTCTTTTCTACAGATGGGAAACAGGTTCAGCAAGAAACACCCTGGAGAATATCAGCATGGCCAGTCCAGGCCTGAGACTGCAAAGGTCTGAGTACCATTGCTCCTCCTTTTGGTCAAACTCAAGTCAGTGCGGAAAGCCCATTCACGGGCAAATTCCCCAGGGTGACATGCGACCTAATATAAGCGACGTGCCAGGTCACTTGTTCAAACCACTTCACTTTTCTCAGCCTGTAGCTCCACTCCATGACCTCTACAGTCTTGTCTGACAGCAGTTTCTCCTGATCTCAGGCTATTCCTCCCCAGGTAATCTGACCTTGCTCCTCAACTCTTACTAAATGGGTCCTGCTCCAGGTGCCTGCTCTGGCTCAATCACCCACTCTTTTCACTTGCTCCATCTTGGAAAAGAAAGCTCATCTGCAAAGCCCAGCTACAGGGGCTCCCACAAAGAATTAATTGCTTCCTTTCTTGTGATCCAGCAGTGTTTAAGTCCTGCCTCCACTGGTAACTACAGTTGTCTCTGGGCCATATCTTCCTGGATGATATAAGCTGAAACCTGGCACAATTTTTTTTTTTTTTTTGATGAGCAGAATAGATTTATTAAAAGAAAGAAAGCTTCTGTCTGGGAAGAAGGACAGAAGGGGACCTGAGCATGTTGCCCAGGAAGTTGTCTTTTTTGTTTGTTTGGTTTTTTTTTTCTTTTTTTTTTTTTTTTTCTGGCACAATTATTGAAGCTGAATGACCTTCTCAAGAGAAAGGTTCATTGAAGGTTTATTCAATATGCCTTGAGTTAAGCAAATCAAGAATGCTTCCCACATTTAATGTTTGTGTAACCTAATAGCAATCACTTAAAATAAAAATATCATCTATCCTTCTTGTCCAATACTTGGTTAAATGTTTCTTCTACCACGGCTGGATTCCTGTACAGTTCTAGACTAGGGGTGCAGGCAAACAGGGCCATGGGGTTCCCAGTGACCATTGCACTCCAGTGTCAGGCACAGAGCAAGTGCATCTCAGTGTTTACTGAACAAGTGAAGTGAAATTCAATGATATCATAGCTCTGGAAACTATAGCAGTGACCGTTAAGAGAGAATTATTGGTGTTATATAACCTGTTTATGTGCTCGTAGATACCTAAAACAAAAAATCTTCTTTCTCCAGACGTCTAACGCCTTATTCCTCTGGTTGGCAAAACAACTTCCTGCTCCTAGAAAAGGGCACTCATGTCTGACTCATTTGAATAATAATAGCAATTACTCTATGTTGTTCCAGTTCGTAATGCACAAAAATATCAGCAGTGAGAAACAGCAGAGCACCTCAGATCTCATTTAAGACTATTCTGGAAAATGAGTATCAAACATCTCGGGTTTTTTTTGTTTTTTTTTTTTTCAAAAATAACTCCTAATGCTGATTCACTATTCTAGTCCTGAAAGCACTACATGAGTGACTCTGTCCAGGTCCACATCCAACAGACTGGAATAATCAGCTGATCTTCTCAAGCAGATGGGCCCAAGCACGCTGAAGCAGAGCTGTAAATCAAGGTGAGATAGTTCAAGACTAAGCAACTGCAAAGGTTCCTCTGGGACACTGGAGGATGGAGAACTCCAATGTGTTCTCCTGGTTATATGTTTTTTTAAAAATTGTTGGTCAAGGGCTGGTAAGATAGCTCAGCAGACTAAACACCTGCTTAGGCAAGCACAGGGACTGGGTTTGATCCCCAGTACCACTTGCAGCACCAGCCCCACACTGGGTGCACTGAGCTGGCCACAGAGTCTGGCCATGGTGGCACATGCCTGTAATGCCAAAGCTGGAGAGGCTGAAACAAGAGGATCTCTATGAGTCCCAGCTGTGTAGTGAGACCCTGTACCAAATACATAAAAAAAAGTCCTCAAAATTGCATGCCCTTCAGGATCCATTAAGCTTTGATGCATCCTTTTACTTTCAGAGCTTTCAATCTCATAATCAACCTCTTTTCCTTCTTAAGTATTCAACACCAACACAATGATATACATACATTTAGCAGCCAGCAATTTCTTAGGTCTGGTCTAAATCACTGAAGACTTCAAATTCTTATAATATCCTTTTATAAATCCTTCCAAAAAGAGACCACTAGGTCCAAATAATATTTTTTTCTGGTTCCATACACATCCTTCTTCTTCATTTAATTAAACATAACAGGCCTTGAAGTCTTGCACTCTCTAAAACTCACATAAGTGCTACAAAGTAGACATCACTAATTCTCTCCAACTCTGAGTAAATAACTTGTCCAAGAAGAGACAGTCAGTAAGGGATATGACCAGGGCTTCACCGCAGAGTTGTGTACTTCTTAATCTCCACACTCTACTCCTCCCAGGGCTGCTTGACAGAAGAAATTATGTCATCTCGTCCTCTGTAACTCCTCACAGAGCCAATGATTAAAAGTTGGCACTCAATAAACATATTTGATCAACTATTTAAGAGGATGCCTAATGTAACACAATCTCAAACAGTGTGACATTACAGTGAATGTGTCTCCCTGATGAGGTAATCAGAAACCAAAAGAAGAGAATAACATGCAACAAAGGCTTTTTTACATATTATCTCAGGAATGGCATAAACCAGAAAGGGGAGCCCAGATGTTGCCAGTATTTGGAGCTACAAATCAAGTGGTATTCACTGAGAGGATAGAGCTGAATGCGGGTCATCAGTCACGCTATGTTTGAATTCAAGACAAAATTATGCGCAGTTGGAACGTAGAGAATGCACAACAGGTTCACTAAAAGCTCTTTTTCAGAAGCACATGCATACAAGAGATCTTTCAGCGCAGTCCTCTTGCCATCTCTGATTGTTGAGAAGCCACATGAATATGGCAGAGAGGGCAAAGGCATATCAACTCAACTGGGGTTCAGTTGACTCAGTGGCCCCACATAGACCTGGCCTCAGAGCACTGGAAGTATAATGTACTGAAACTTCCTGGAAGGCACCGTTTGGCACCCGCTCCAACATCAAAAGGCAGTGTTCCTGAGTAGCGCCAGCAGCTGAGAGACAGCATTTCAACAACATGAAATAAAAGGGTCCAATGGCCCCACGGCCAATGCCAAATAATCCACATCCCTTTATATCAGCAAAGGATCTAAGGTTTGGTTCTACAGTTAAAAGCAGGAAGTGGCAAAACTGATCTTGACTATAACCTTTAGACTTCTATCTTCTGCAACCCTACAGTACCAACTGTATTATTGAATGTAGTTTCATTACAGTATTTTTAGGGTTAAGAGCTCCAGGCTTTATACAAATTTAATCTTCATGAACCTTGTCCAGATTATTTTTTGAGCAGATTAAGAAACACACAATTCTCTTGTGAGTTTTACTCATAATTCCTTCTCTTTAATCAAAGGTGTCTTAATTGAAGTCCTTTTGATTCAGAGCTCCAGTGACTGTTATTTTATACAGCTAGATGATTAATGCTTTCACATTTAATCTCTTATACAGTTTCAAAGTTAGTAAAAACTGTTTGTAATATCCAACCATTTCTCTTAAAAGTTCCAGACATCTCTTAATCTGTATATGTGCTAGATTATTAAACTGAGGAATTATCAATTATGGAATATGGTACCATAAAGCATTTGTATGCACAAACAGTCAACACTTCAATAATGCAGGAGAAGGAGCCTTTTAAAAATGTCTTTGTCTCCTCCCAGGCTACAATTGTTCTCAGCAGACAGATGGGGACAGGTGCGGTCCTGCCCTCCCTCCCTGCCAATTGGTTCTGGTCTCCAGCATCAGAAACCCAAGATGGTCAGGGAAGTTCAAACTGTTCTTCAGCAACAGGTAGTGAATCACTCATTCTACATGAAGTCAGGAAGGACTGTAAAATATCCTTGGAGGTCTGCCACAAGCACTGAGGCCACTTCCAGTCTGGAGAGCAGCCACAGTTCTGTAACACTGACAATGTAAATATGGGGAATTCATCAAACTCACGCTAAATAGAGGCTTCAGTGTCTTAAAAAATTAAGTGGTTGCACTAGAAATCCCAACGCCCATATTTTAAGCACTATGAAGTTTACAAAACGCTGCCTGTAATTTAAAAGGATATGTCATATCTAAAGATTAGTCTTCAGATAAAAACTCCTGCGTTTTATTAGATAATTTAGACACTATTCTAAATGACCAAAAATGCATAGACAGTATTTGCAAGAAATTAAATACTACCCACAGAATTCAGTTTGTGATAAATGTAATCCCAAAAGGAGCACAATCAAATTCTTTTAATTTGAGGACTCTAACTTCTTTCTCTGCTTGCTGTCTGGAGTAAACAACCATGTCTCTTGCACACAACACATCTATACCATTTTCATGTGGTCTTATGTGAGGGGGGCCTGCAGGTAACTGCTACCTTTCTTCTTGAATTATCAAGCTCAAGGACACCATCAGCAATGAGCAAACTCAGTTTACTCAGTAGATCTTGGAAGACTCGAATGAAACTTATTTAGTGAGAAGTTTGATGTTCTCCTATTCCAGAGTTATTTAAAAGTAAAAACAAAAACTTGGGCAAAAGAATCTAAAAAAAGCCATCAAGTTCAGTCACTGGAGGGGGAGAGGACTCCACAAGGTTTAGACTAGTGAACAGTTAATCAAGCTGTGGACCTGGGTGTCTTTAATGGGAATGGAAACTCAAAAATTTAAATACATGACAGATATACTTGCACATTTTCTTTCTATGATTACTTTCTTTGCTTTTAACTGTTCAGTTTTATATGACATCTAAGTTAATTTCAGTATGTGAAATATGCTCATATTTGTTGAAAGAAAATTGTCTTTGGGGGTTTTGGATAAGATTGTTAAAAGTTATCCAGATTCTTTAATATGGTTTTATTATTAATCAGTTAATTTTGTCAGGGTCAGATTTCTCATTTAAAAAATAAAATCAAAGGAGACATACAGCTCATTGTAATTGTGTTCATAAGGAATTTTGCTGAAATGAATCATAAATCATTTAGGAGTGGTATTAAATATATGTCATGCGTATGCCACCTTTCATAAAGTGGCAAAAATGTTCTTTGTTCTTAAACTGATATTATCTTGGTAGAAAATCAGTTCTACCTACCCCTTGACTCTTCCAAGTTAAACTGGCAGAGGACCCTGAAATTATCAAGTAAACATGTGGTGTAACCATGCCAAATTCTTCAAGTAAACAAAATTTTCACACACCAGCTAAAAATGCTGCTAACATAGGCTTCAATGAAATATGCAGTTCTAAAATCTTTCCGTTTATTTCTAAAGTGCCTAGGACAGCGAAATGTGAAGGGAGGCCACCTGGATTATTTCATATACTAAGCTTAGCACACTTTATATTTAAATGTTCAAATCCACCCCCTAAAAAACACAGAAAAGGAATCTCTACTGTTCCTAGGGAATGCCACATTTGATCTGTTGCACCCACAGAAAAAAGCAAGAGTAAAGAAGGAGGGTGTGCGTGTGTGTGTGTGTGTAATACTGTTTTTGTTTTCCTTCTGACCTGTGGCGTGAATTCTCTGAATTTTTTAAAACCATGCTAAAAACAACACGTTAAAGGAAAATTATTTTTCTTTATAAACCCATTTGACTTCTTTCTTTTGTGGAGCATCCTGGATGCATTTCACGTTCTGCTTTCTTCCCATCCTCTCTGTACTTGGGGCTTTCATTCCACGTCACCCTGGCCTGTGCACCCAGAAACATGCCGCATGGGATTCCCTAGGCCCATACCTGCTGCAAATCCCGCGGGATGCAGATACGGAGGGTCACACCCATCAGAAGTGAAGGAAGGCAGCCCAGAGACCTTCTGGTTCCCACAGGAAGCCCTGGAGATCGAGTCTCCAACGTCTCGCTCCCACGCAGAGCGGTTCTCACAAACACAGCCCCTCTGGAGGCAGGTCGCACCTCGGAGACGCCCAGACCGCCCAGGGCAAGGCTCGACCCCCGCCGCCCCGCCAGGTGGGAGCAGCAGCCCAGCCCCGGGCCCCGCCCACTCGGGCAGCTCCCTGCCCGCGGTCAGCGCACGCGCGCCCGTGCGCCGGGCCGCCACGCGGGGCCGCTCCGGGAGGCGCCCGCCCAGGCGACGCGCGCGGGCCGAGGCCGCTACGGCGAGAGTGCGCGCGGGGGGAGGTGCGGAGGACGCCCCGTGCGGGCGCGAGAGGTACGAGCGAGCAGGCGAGCGCGGGCGGGCCGGACTGGGAGACGCCCGGGCTGACTGCCTTGGCTCCGTAGTATTTGCCAGGAGACCGCTGGGCCGGCGGGGACGGCCTGGGGTGGGGTCGCTCCCAGCGGGGAGGTGAGCGGGACAGTTGGGTTGGACACCGCGGGGTGGCCTGGCAGGCGACTGGGGCCACCCGCGCCGCCGCGAAAGCCTCTCGCGGCTTCCCGCCCAGCTAGCCTCGCTCTGATTGGTCGCCGTGGGAGGGACCGAGTTGGAGGCCAGCGCGGTCCCGGGCGGCCCGCGGAGAGGACGCACTGGGTGCTCCGCGTCCCGGCTCTGCTGCCTGTGCAGGTACGGCGGCAGCTGGCCGCGGCGACCGTAACGCACAGCCTCTGCCAGTGCTGCCTGCACACGCCCTCGCCCGGTGTCAGCCCAGCCCACCCGGCCCTCCGCCCCGCTTTTCTTCCTCCCCGCCGGTCCATCAGCACGGGAGCGCCAGTCCTCGGGTGGTGTGGGGGAAGCAGCTGGAGGGAGGGTGGGCAGGCGCGGAGGCATCTTCCAGGGAGGCCGAGATAGAAACGACCAAAATGTGAGGCGCCTCCCTCCCGCGTCTGCCCGCCGACCAGCCGGCCGAGGTGCTCTGGGCGGCGTCGCCCCCCGCCCCTCACCCGCGGCAGCATCCCTAAGGTCTTCTTCCTAGCTCTCTATTGTTCGCACTTTGCCGGGATCTGGAACCTCTCCCAAAGAAAGGAGCCTGGGGCGAGGTGCTGTGGGGCGGCTACCTGCCATTCTTTGCTCGCAACGTGCAACACAGAGCTCGCGGTGCGTGTGAAGGCACACGCGCACACACACGCGCGCACACCAGCAGCCCGATCACGCCCTCCTCGCCCTCCGCCCCTCCGCACTTCCTCCTGTCAAAACGCGGCCGCTCGACCCTCCCATCCCTCCTTGCTCCGGGCCGAGGGCAGGCTTTGCAACTAACCAGCAATTTGGCAAATGAAAAAACTAACGTCATAAGGACGGGGGTGCAACAACGGCCACACAGCCCTGCGATGCTGCCCATTTTTGCACCATTTTGCAAACCGTTATTCAGCCCGGGGCGGCGGCGAGAGTGAGGGGGTGGGTGAAGAAGCTCAGTGAGCCTCAGTTTATGACACCCGGGGAAATGACGATGGGGGCGGCTGTCGGCCTTATTGTTCCCCCTTCCCGGAGCCCAGGCTGACAATCCCCTTCCCGGCGGTAGGCGAGCCTGAGTGGCGACACCGGAGGCACGACATCGCCTGCCTTCGGCGAAGGACCGGTGCCCGTCGCCCGGGTCCCCGCAAGCCAGTCCTTGGCTCTGATAGCTGCCCGCACACAAAGTGGGAAGGGCGGGCGCGCTGGCGGGGCGCTGGCTGGCGGCGCGGGGAGACAGCCCCGGTCCGTTGCAGCCCGGCAGGGCGCGGGGTTCAGCCGGGCAGCAAGGGCGACCCGCTTCTTTCGCAGCTCAATGAAAATGACCAGTCTTGGGTTTCCACATGAAACCACCCCCAAAAAACTGTTCTTCCTCTGGAGAGGATGAGTGGAAAGGGACAATTAGCAAATCAGATGTAGAATTAAAAAGAAAAAAATAATGTACCTGCAGTTCCCAGGAAAAACAAAGTCCAGATGAGATCCTTAGTTTGCAGCATTGTAATCTGCTGTCTGGAAGGGATGTTCTCGCCGCGGTAAATTCTGTGCCCCCCTTTGCAGCGAGTGCGGACAGCGGCAGAGCAACAGACCTAGGGGCAGACAATTGCCAGGCTGAGTATGATTATTTTTGCAGAATTGTTTCCTGCCAGCGGCTGCCGAGCTGCGTTCACGCGCTGATCGGAGAATGAGTGACAGTCCCAGCCTCAGCACACTCGCAACTCGGAGATCCTTGCGCTGGCCCGGGTTCGCTTTGATGGAACTGGGGATGGGAGAGGGGGGCGGGGGTGAGAACCTCACTGTGTCCTTCCACCACGCCGGCCACAAATAGTGCCGAACATCAAGGAGGTAAGAGACAGGGGAGGCAGATGCGGGCGCCTGCAAAATGCGGCCTGGAGTTACCAAGGAGCAGGGTTCTTTCCCTGGAAATCCAGGCAGAGCAGGGATTTCATCTTTTTATGCGCCTCTAGCTCCAGCCTCCCGGCCGCCTCCTGCCATCCAGACCTCCTTAGTCAAGACTTAGGATATTTTAATAACTAGTATAGAACAAAAACAAAGTCTTAGATAGTTTCGGTTCTCAAAGCTGTACAATCCTTATATTTAGACCCTAAAATCTTTGTGTCCAAATGATACTCTAGGATTTTGTTCTCTAAGTGTAAAAAATTAGAAATTTGGAGAGGGGTGGGGTTTGCAGTTTCTAGTTTTGTTTGTTTGTTTGTTTGTTTGTTTGCTTGCTTGCTTGCTTTCTCCTGGCTATGAATTTGCCCTCCCACAGAGAGTCGACACAGGAACGGTACACAGCAGGTCCCCAGGGAGGGAGGTGGGAAGCTGCTTATGTTAGAAAGACATGCAAATGTTTAGAAATAATTTCCAGAAATGACAGGACTAAAATATTTCCTTGTTAATAAATGCTATAATCCATGTTCATTTTTTTAAGGGCCAAGTCCTTTACATAGGCATTATGACGTAGGAGCAATATGAACATTTTCCACCAAAAGAACATAACTTCAGTTCTTAAAAATATTAATGTAGAATAGTCCAGAGATAACACAATGACTTCAGTTAGTCTCTTAGCTGAATTTTAAAAAGAAGAGGATAGAAGGAGCAGGGTGAAAATAAAAATGCCTCAGCCCTTGAACAAAGCATAAATATGGGTGAAGACAGCCCCAGGGCACAGAGCTTGCCTGGCAAGTGCAAGGTCCTGAGTTCGATTCCTCGTACCAAAACAAAAAAATAAAAGAAAGAAATATGTAAGAAACAGAGGCAAGGGTGTCCTAGGTGTGGGGTTGCCCTGTTAGCCTGGCACAGTGAAAGCCTCTAGAAGAGTAAGGCACCAGCACTGCCAAGAACTGCAGGGTAGAACCCCTGCTGGCTGGCTGGCGGGCTTGCTCCAGCCAGGCTCCAGGTCTTCACTCCTTCTCCTTGTCTTTCTTGGATACTCTCTTTCCCAGGACACAGCTGCACACTAGGATTTCAGGGAACCCCTAAAGGGTATACTCCACTACCTAAAGGGTATAGTCTCCCTAAAACCAATCTTTCAGGTTACTTTTGTAATGTTTACCCCACACCAATTATAAACAACTGAAAAATACCATAAGGTAGAAGGAAGACACTAAACATTAACCTCAAGTCCTCCAGATTCCACAGATACCTGCAGGGTTTCCATATCGTCTATACATGCATATAATTTTTATAACTGACACATCATAGCAGCAATTTGAAGCCTGCTGATTTTCTTCAACAGCTCATTATAAGAATTTCCATGGAGCCATTAAAAGGCTTTCTAAATATTTTTATAGTTACATAATACTTCTTCCTACAGAGAATGCTTCAGTGGTTCCCCAACATTGATATGTAGGTTGTTTCCAGAGTTTGATAATATAAGTATTTTCCTAGACCATCCTTCGATATTTAGTACAGGGTCTACAGGATCCACAGGGTCTCACTACACAGATCGGACTCATAGTGATCCTCCTGTCGTTAGCTCCCAAGCGCTGGGATTACAGGCATGCACTGCCATACCCAGTCTCAGTTGCCTTCTCAGTGCACCCTGGTCCACAAACCAGGGATCGAATCCCAGTCACTGAGACAAATATTTATTGAGCAATCCCTGTATGTAGCCCTGTATCTGTTTCAGTGGGAGATTTTATATATATATATATATATATATATATATATATATATATATAAAATTATTAATATAATTATCTACATATGTTATATTAATTATTATGATAATTATCTGCATATTAATATCAGTTCACATTGAAGCTGAAATGTCTCCCAGAGGCCCGTATTCTCAACATTGATCCTTCGGTTGGTAGGGGGGTATTGGGAAGTTATGGCACCCCTAGGAGGCAGAGACTCTTAGAGTTAGATCATAAAGGTACAATGCTGAAGGAGATGTCAGCACCTGAGAGCCCATTTTAACCTTGCTGACTTCCTAGTGGCCGTGAGGTGAGTGTGTTCCTCTGCCCTGTGCTTCCCACATAATGCTCTGCCTTGCCACAGGCCCAAAGACAACAACACCAAGAGTCATGGACTAGCATCTTGGAAACCATAAAACAGAACAGTGACTGTGAGTCTTTCATCTTGGGTATTTGTCACAGTGGTGGAAGTCTGACTAATACTGCGTGTATGTGCACGCGCACATGTGCATTAGTGGTTTTTCTACTTAAATATCTTTGGCTTCAGACCGCGTCTGCTAGCAGATAAAATTACCACATTAGACTTTGAATTTGTGTGGGTGAACATTTCAGACTCTTTCTTAAAGAAGATGTCTCGATAGTGGCAAAAATGGAGAAAATAGACTGACAGAAGATGAGAGTAAAGATTGGGAATCCCACCCAAAATTTTAATTTTACCACCAAGAGGGAGATACACCTTTTCCTGAAAACTTCCTTCCTTATAGCCCAGTAGATTTGAAAGATACCTCATTATCTTTCTCTCCAAATGTCCCTATTCTTAGCTTTTCATTGTAGACAAGTGTGGAAATCCTATGTCACTTTGGTGTGACTGGATCTTTGCTCTTCCTCTCTCCAGCCCCTCCCTGCCTAGGGTAGCTGTTGATCTCTGTTGTAATGACTCATTCCAGAATCCTGCCCCAGTTACTCCAGCCTGCACTCCTAGTATTGCTCCAGTATTCTTTCAACAGGATGCACTGCTTCTTTCCAGCTCTTCAGCTCTGTTCTGTAACACATTTCAGTCCTCCCTGAACCTCACTTTAAAAGGAGCTGAAATGGTGGCCCTCTGCAGACCTCTCTCCCAGGAAAGACTCCCAGGCAGTCAGGCACACCTCAGTGAAACCTACAGGGGCACAGCAAAGGAGGAAGCACCAGATTGCACCAGAGAGATTGTATTGCTAGGAAGGAAGGAAGAGCCTAATACAAGGAGACGGTCATGGCAAGGTTTTCAACCTGGTGGGGCTGTAATCTAAGGCAGTGGCAGTAGGCAAGGGAACAAGCAAGGACACTGATTTGGGAAATACTCAAAAATGGCAGAACTTCTGAACTTTCCACAGATTTGTGTCCCAGGCAGAGGAAGAAATCCAAATTCCTTTCATTCATTCAACAAATATTTATGGAGCATTAACTAAATACCTGGTACATAAAAAGTAAAGCCATATTAATATGCTGAGCTGTAAAAAGCTCAAGTCAAGTGCTTCCAACATTGCCAGTTCTGCTGATAACCCACTACGATTATGGTCTACTGGACTATACAGCTACTTTCTCTTAGTTCAATAAGAAGAAAAATTTGTACTAACAGTGTTTAGACAAGATATTATGTCTGCATCTTGTACTCTAAAGAACTACTGCGAAGACAATATGCAATGTAACTGTCCTACTCACATGTTGTAAGACTGTCTCATTGCTATTTCTTCCTCATTAAAATTAATAACAAATAAGTTAATACATACATACATACATACATATCTGGTACAGCTCCACGTGTTGGAGATTGTACTCTGAACAAAAGCAGGTGTTCACTCCCATTGTTATGGAGAAAGTTGACAATGAATCACTAAATGTCTATGCATATGCATGGTAATAAGTGTCAAAGATACCGATACAGAGAAGTAAGGTGGCCAGGGTTCTGAGGTGGGGAGGAGACACTTTTTGGAGCAAGGGAGCTATCTGACACAGATCTAGAGAACGTGAAGCCTCCAAACCTTCCGTAGGGAGAAAATAAAGCCCCTGGTGACAAGGTCAGAGTGTAGAAGAGGAAAGGATGATTCAGAGTTGGCAACTAGCAAAGGAGCAATAATGTCAGCTTTGGAAATACTAGGTCCAGGATGTTTGAAAACCGTCCAAGTGGAAATGTATGGAAGACAGGTAGAACACTACTGCTTAAGGTACAGCCAGAAGGACTTGCCAAAGTGTAGCAAGGCAGTCAGCAAGTTGCAAACCTGAAAGAGTGGAAATTCTCTAAGTGATCAGAGAGGCGAAGGCTTAAAAGACCTTCCTAGATAGGACCACTAGGAGGTCCTGCGTGGTCTCCGAGAGATCGGAATCATGGAGGAGCAGAGAAGTGCCCCATCTTTGTCCCTGAATGAAGGCAGGGACCTGCATATGGGGCGCATGTTCCCAGGAGTAAGCAAAGGGTGACTATATGACACTGACAAAGAAGGGAAGACAAGGTTGAGGAACAAGGAGGCCTCAAGAGGTGAACCTTTTCCTCCCTCTGATACAAGGACTTCGTCATCAGGTCCTAAAGGAAGTTGAATCAGTTATTCACTGTTGCTCGCCACCAGCATTACTTTACACACCAACTTTGACTGTTAGAAAAATGAGCTTGATATGGAATGAAGTGCCCCAAAGGGGCATTTTCCTATTGCTATTGAAAAGAGGGAGCCAGACATGACTCCAGAACTCTGGATACCCTAGGAGTTCTATTTCACTTTCGACATGGGCAAAATGCATTCTTGGAAGCCCAGCAGATTAGAACCAAGGCAAGAGACAGAACTTGGGCTTGAGGAGACTGGAAGACAGCTAGATCCAACATGGTGGAAGAGATAAAACTAGCTCGCCAACCTTAGGAACGGAAGTCTCTAGAAGCCCCAGCTAACTCTTAGCTTCTCATATGCCATAGCTAGTTGGTGTTTAAGCTGTACTGCATGGTAGGGCGGGGGCAACACACTCCCCTCCTTGTTCAAGGTTGACTTGGGCCCTGGGTAGGTACTCTTGGACACTCACCAGTACATCCAGGTGAGTGACACTGGGGACTCCCAAAGGCAAGGGCTGAGTCCCAGCATCACTGCTTCTCTGTGCAAGTTGCGCTCTGTGCTTCCTCCAAGGGTTCTTTGAACGCCCCACTCAGCCTCTCGCCATATTGCTATCGTGACAGATTTCTGGCATCGGTGCAAGTAAAGCATCAAGGAAGAAGTGTTATCCTACTTTGCTTTGTTTTTAATTGTGCAAGAGGTTTATTAAGTAGGACTTTCAGAATCAACACCTGTATAGGAAGGAAACAAGCTGGAGAGAAAAAGTGTAGTGCTGGTGGGCACAGGAAGACCTCAGCCATCCTCTGAGGACTCTGAACCTCACTTCAGTGTCTTTACATTAACCAGAGACTGTACTGAGGTCCTCTTGAGACATGATTCAACCTTGGGAAAGGCCATTGTCTTCAGCCAAGGGCAATTCCCAAGACACAGTGGACAGGTGAGGCTCCCTGAGCATCTGGGAAGAAAGTCTCCTGGTCCAGAAGGGGACCAGTGCTGTGCAGCTTAGCATACCACTGACTACCAGAGCTTAGCTCTCAGTCAAAATCTAATCTGAGAAAATTAAATTTTTCTTTTCTTTTTATTACAGTAAAACATAAAATATACATACCAGAAAACTGACCGTTTTAACATGGCTAGCTCTTGACACTAAGAGCATTTACATAATTGTACAGCCCTTGTCATCATCCGTCTCCAGGCATCTTTCATCTTCCCCAGCTGAAACTCTAGACGCATGAAATGCTCTGAATTCCCCCCTGACTTTAGCCCCTGGTGACCACAATGCCACTTTTCACCCCTGCAAGCTTAAATATTCTAGGTACATGGCGTAAGAAGAACCATTCAGTATTTTTGTGGCTGGCTTATTTCATTGAGTATTCTCAAGATTCATCGACATTGCAGCATGTTTTAAAACTTCTTACCTACCTAAAGCAAACTAATATATCATCATATGGAAATGCCATATTTTTTTACTCATCTGTCAACAAAACAGATTCAGATTCAACTTTTTTTTTTTTTTTATATGCCTGGAAGTAGAATTGCTGGATCACGTGGTCATTCTATATTTATTTTTCTTTTAGGGATTTCCATACCATTTTCACTGGAATTTCATACTGTTTACATTCCCACCAGTAATGTATAAGGGTTCCCACATCCTTGTCAATACTGGTTATTTGCTTTCTATTCCCCTTTCTTCACTCTCCTCCCTTTCTTTCTAATAGTCCTCCTAATGGGTGCAAAGTGGTATCTTCTTGTGGTTTTTACTTTCCCCTAATCTTTGCTTTTCTCCAGTGTTTAATGATTTTGAGCAACTTTTCATGTACTTATTGGATATTTCCATATCTTTTTAGAAAAAAATATCTATTCGAGTCTTTTGCCTATTCTTAAATTAGATTTTTTGTTGTTAAGGTGTAAAAGGTTTTTATGTGTGGTAAGGTTTAGATCTAGAAGCCCTGGGTTCAGAGGTGGGGCTTTGGAAAGAGGGCTGGAGGGCAGGGTTGTACACTCATTGGTGAGCAGGGCACAGAGCTCTCTGAGCTCTTTGGAGGTGGGCCAGTAGGCATGGCCCAGCAGGGACCACGCTTGGCCCTGCTTCCTTTCCTCTCTGTGTCCACCTGCCATGGGAGGAGCAGTCGTCTTCCATTAGACCCCTCCCCCTTACCCTTTCTGTCTTGGAGTCGGATGGCTGTGGACTACACTGATGGGAAACTGAGCCAAATAAATGTCTTCTTTAAAATTTTTGCATTGGGTGCTTTGTCCAAGTGACAAGCAGGTGACTAATATGATATATGAGCTGCTGGGCTCTGACCAGAACTCAATTGGCAAATGCTATCACTCCTTCCACTTTTCACTTTGTTCTTAGTATTTGCAGAGTTATAAAAGTTCTCAACATAGCTTAACCTAATTTTTTGTTGCTTTTGCTTGTGGTGTGATATCTAAGAAATAATTGCCATATTCTAATCCCTAGATTGCTCCCTAAAGTTTTCTTTTGAGAACTGCATAATGTTAGCTGTTACTACTAAATCTTTGATCCATTTCAAGTTAATATTTATAGACTTTTTATTTCACTGTAAAGATTAATTGTGGGTGTGGGGGGGTATGCACATGTGTCCAGTTTTTCTAGCACCATTTGTTGAAGTGACTATCATGTCTCCATCAGATGATCCTGGCACCTACACATAATTCACTGGATTTTATGTATTGGGACTTGTTCTTAACTGACTCTTCTATTTAATTGATCCTAATTCTGTCTTTGCGCAAATACAGTGCTGTTTTGATGTCTACGTTTTTGTAGTAAGTTTTACAATCAGAAATTATAAAATCTCCAAATTCATGTTTTCTTTTAAAGACTGAACTAGTTAAAGTCTTCTGAGATTTTACAGATTTATAGATTTTATAGTCTTTTAAGATTTTATAAACCTTAAGATAGGCTTTTCTATGTGAAAAAAAAAAAAAAAAAAAACATTGAAGTTTTGGTAGGGGTTGAAGGGTACTTTCTCCTGACCTGCTCCAGGTTGCTGTTAGGACTGGTCTGGAAGCCAGGATGACATGTTGGGGGTAGGAATAACCAGATATCTCACTCCAAAGCTATGGGAAACTGAGTCACAAATTGCCCTTTTGAACAAGCTGTTCTTTTTAAGGTAGATACGGATAAGTAGGATCATGTCATGCAAATTGGACTATGGAATATGTGGCCCACTTTGGGAAGTTACAGGGAGCTAGAAAATACAAGGTGGTATGGCTCCTGGCTTTGACATGAATTCAGACCCCAGGCTGCCTGGTTCCCTCTTATATCCAAAGTAAAAGGTCCCTGGAATAAGTGATTTAAAAGACTAGAGGGCTGAGGAGAGAACTTGGCAGTCCAAGTACCTACCTGGCAAGAACAAGGACCCAAGTTTGATCCCCAATACCACATGCCAAATGGTGTGGAGGCACACCCAAGACTGCAATGCCAGCACTGGGGAGGCTGAGACAGGAGAATCACTGCGAGTCTGAACTGTAGAGTGAGACCCTCTACCAAATAAATACAATTTTTAAAA
>PVJA010002343.1:87043-99760 GCA_004027025.1 Myocastor coypus
TATTTATTTATTTATTTTGTGGGATCGGGGTTTGAACTCATGACCTTGCACTTGCCGGGCAGGCACTTGTGCCACGGAGCTATCTCCCCAGCCCAGCAGAGATTATTTTAGAGACACAGGAACTGCCTTGTCCTGCTTACACATCCACAGACCAAGGGACGGTGATGTGAAGCACGTGAGGGCTCAGCTCCAGGAATCCAATAGCCGGAGGTTTCCTCTATCTTGGTGCCATAGACAGGGGTACATTACCTCACAATTGCAGTTTCCTTTTGTTCTTTGGCACTCAATGGGATCGGGATAGGATCCATCTCTCAGACTCCTTGTGAACATTAATTAAAATGATGTACAGTCAGGACAGAGCGAGTCTGGCACTAGCCTTCAGGAAGTATATATTGCATGATTGCCTTAAGCAAAATACAGTGTAAATTGTTAGGCATTTTAAAAGTGAACAGAAAATACATGCTAACAGACTTTGTAGGGAGATAAATAGCTAAACACAGAAATTGAAAAGTTATAAATTGTAATTATAACCAGGAAAAAATACTCTTGATAAAAGAGTAAACAGAAGAGACCTACATTAGATCCAGGAGCGCTTTCTGGAGGAGGCACCAAGGAAGTGGCAGCCTGAGGAATGTGAACGGCCCCGCCATGCAAAGAGCAGGTAGCGGAGCATCCAGAGGATGCTAAGATGCTGTCCTCACAAGAACCTGCATGACTCGACGAACCTGTAGACTACCAAGGTGGCTGGGATGCAGATCCGCAAGCGGGACAGGATGCAGGATGAGGCTAGACACACACAGGGCTACTTTGCAGCCAAAGCAAGCAATATGCGTGTTGCTAAAATCTCCAGGAGAGACTACGGAGAGCGCTCCAGCTGCTGGGCGCAGAGTAGCTGGTGAGGACTGGGTGCAGGGATGCCGTCCAAAGCACAGCAGAAATCCGAGGAAGAACTGATGCAGCGGGGGAGGCTGGGGCAGAGAATGGAGAGGAGCAGGAACAGGCTCAGCCACATTTTTGTAGAATGTGAGGAGGGAAGGGGCCTGGCTTGTGGCAACAATGATACTAAACTCCCTTACTCATGCTTCTTCTGAGCTTAATGCAAGAATGACATTTGGGGCAGGAGCAGTGGACAGGAGTGTAACTCCTCATGGCCAGCAAGTCCCAAGTAGAGGGCAAGCTCATTTTAAGAACTCTATTGCCCTTTCTGAACAGTTCCCTTCCTATGGGAAGCTAACGACTTGGCAGAATTGGCTGCTCAGAAAGCAGAAAAGTATTCTCCTTCTTCCCCACCATGATGTTTGATCTCGTTGTCAATCTGACTGGCCTAACAGACGTTCAGGAGATTAGTATAGCACCCTTCTGGGGATATCTGAATGCACCCTGACGGTGTGGCCTTGGGCATCTTATCTAGTCACCGGCCCTCTCCTCTGGCTCTTCTTCTGCTTTCTGTGTCCTGCCTGCCATGAAGTGGGCAGCTTCCCCATCACACCCTTCCACCATGATATATCTGCTGTGCCACGGGCCGGAAAGCAACCAAACCTGCTAACTGGAAACTGAACCCACTGATACCATGAGCCAAGACCAACCCTTTTTCTTCTTCCTAAGTTCGTTATGTCATGTATTTTGTGCCAAAAATAGAAAGGTGATAAATACACCTTTGATCCTTATTTCTCTAACTTAATCCTTCCCATTTTTCCTGTTCCTCGAAAGGTTCTGTGTTGTATAGCTTTCCCTTGCCACACACCAATACAACATTTGGCAGCAATCCCAGCATAGAGGAAAGGGATGTTGTAGGTCTCTCTAGGTTAATCTGAACCTTTGGGGCATGAGACAATGGAGGAGCCTGGGCCACCTTCGCTTCTGAACACAAAGACCTTGAAGAATGAGAGAGCAGATAGTAAAGAAGGGAGGACAGGGGAAAAATTTATTGTGGGAAGTAGTGTCATCTGTTGTTTTCACTCGCCACAGCAGAAGGAATCCACCCACTGCCTCCTTGACGCAGGCGCTGCCCTGTATCTCTCCTAGGAGTCTTCCGGCTCCATCCTGAAGCACTGTAGTGCCTGCAAGAATAGTGCTGGTGGACCTACACTGCCAGACATCCTCAAGAAGTTCACATGCAAAGTCACTGTAGGTCTAAAAGAACTCCCACCCATGCCTTTCAAAGGCTGGGGCCATTTCCATCCCTGCTCCTTTACTCTCCAGGGCTCAGATTTTCATAGAGCCCAAGAACTCCTGGGAGCTTCAAGGAGACACAGAGCTCAGGCTAACCACGCTCCAAAGGAGAAGTTTCCCGTTGCATCAGCACAACCTGGATGGCAAACCAGATGTGTCCCACGTTGGAGGCTCCCATCCCAGCTCCTGCCTATCCTTGTGTCCGCAATGGAGCAATCAAGAGGAAAGATTCTGCTCTGTGACCCTCTGGTCTGGGGAATGTGGCAAACACCAGACCACTGATTCCTGCTACCCTTCACTACCCATCCAGGAGGGCCCTACCATAAATGTCACCCTTCATGTTTGTTAGAAGGATGTGATCAATAAACAAACTGACAAAAGGTTGCTTTGTTCTGGGACTTCGGCCTAGAATTTCTCCCCAGATCTATGAAAGTGAGGCCCTTGTCATATCCCATGTGGGCTATTGCCACAACCTCTGGACTCAGCCTCAAACTTCCTTCTCCCCTCTTCAGGTTCTCCTGCTCCACCTCTAGAACCATCCATCTGTGTGCAGTTGAGGGTGTCCCGTCTCTGATGAATACTCTTTAATGCACAGAATGAAGTTCACAAAACCACCGTGACTCCGACCCTGATCCATTGCCATCTCACCCCTTGTCTCTTCCAGTGCCCCACCGTGACCTATCTTAGTTACATTTATTGCTGTGGAGACAAAATACCCTGACACCCAAAGTTAAAGGGAAAAATGGTTTATTTAGCTCACAGTTTGCAGAGCTGGACTCCTCCAAGACATGGCAGCACATGGCAGTGGGGCAACAGTTCGTGGCTGTGGAGGACAGCAAAAGCAATGACAGAGTGAGACAACCCTCTGTGTGCCTTATATTATATGCAGGCCACTTTCCCTAGGTAGATGTGGCATTCACACCCTTAATGCCAGCACTGGACCATGAACCAGTCCCAAACTAAGTTCAGTCACCTCTGAAAAGCCTGCCACCCATAACCGCATGAGACATCTAGACACGAACCATAACAGGACCTCAATAACTGCATGCACCTTCCCGCGTGGGCGGACTCCTCTGGGTGGGCTGGCTATTTATTACCTACTCATCTGAAACTCAGCTAGGAATGAGGGCATCTCTTTGCCCTTACCACGTTTTATTTCTTACCTCCTTTCTGAGTTGGATGCTATTTCCAGAAGTTTCCACAATTTATTTTCCACTGTTGCATTTGCATCACCCACTGTAATCTAATTGTCTTTTTGAACTCTGTCTCCTCTCCTGGCTACTGATATTCTCTGGAACAGAGACATTTATTTTACTTTTATGCCTCCGTCTCCTAGCCTGTTGCCAGGCACATAATAGGTACTTAATACCTATTGTGGAATGAATAAATACATGTTAATGATTACTCCTTGGTGGACCACTTGCTTCAGATGTACTGTGCTCCCCAGGGAACAAATTACATAGTGGGAAATAATGTAAATGTCACCACAGGATGTCATACAGAGAACCACTGCTCTCAGTATACCCAGCCCGTCTCTAAATGCTTTTGGTTTTGAGTCTTCTATCCCCATTTAATGAACACCTTCTATTTTCTCATAGTTCCTTCCTGTTGGTTGTCTCTGAAATATGGGCACCCTGGCACCATGTCCCTGTCTGTAGCAATTCCCTCTGGTAACAGGTTCCCTCACTAAGCACTGGATTTGAATCCTCAGAGCTCTGCTGCAGAGTCCTGCCCTAGCCCATGGCTCCCTGCTCACCACCCCTTACTCTGTGGCCTTCTTTTCCTCCTACCTAGTCTGTGGTCCCTATCTGCCTATGCTAATACAGCCCTTGAAGAAACGGCATGGCACGGCTCCATCTAAATGGTTTTCTGTCTTTCTGGATAACTTCAGGTTGTTTCCTCTTCTCCCGTCACAGGATTTCTAAACAAATGAATAGAGGAAGTCATTTCTCTTATTAAAAGGTCACAAGCATATATTCTCGCTTATTCACCAGCACCATTTTAAATGGCTGTTTACTAAAGTACTGAGAGGGCTGGGGAGATAGCTCAATAGAATAAGTGCTTGCCTGGCAAGCGCAAGGGCCTGAGTTCAATCTCCAGTTCAAAAAACAAAAAACAAAAAACAAACAAACAAAACAAAGAAATACTAAATACTTTCTATTTTCAGCAATCTTCCAAGAGTATTAAGGAATTTGAAACAAAGAGGAATAGCTTCCCAAATTCCCAACATCTCTCTCTACCGCTATGCTACCCCCTCCCACTGCTCTCAATATTTTTCTCAAATGCAATGCAAACAGCAAAACTTCCTACTCAAAAAGAGGCTTAGCTCATAGAGAGGGCACTGTGCTCATGCCACCACAGCTTGCAATGTGACAAATTGTCCCATTCGATCCAGGGTCACACACTCCAGCCAGCAGCTGAGCACAGTTCGCATCCCAAAACAGACTTGTGTTACCTCTTCCTACCCAACCTGTCTACTTTTTCAATACTGCCTTGGAAAATCTGCTGAAATAAATTTGCAGAAAACAAGAAGAAGAATGTTTACAGTGAAAAACATGTTAAAGGATTTAAAACATTAAATAAATTGCTCTTCTTTTTTATTTGTGGGTGTGTTTTAGGGAAGGATCTACAGGGTATTCAGGGTCTCACTACTAGATTGGACTTGTAGAGATACAAGTCCTCCCAAGAGCTGGGATTAGAGGCCTGCACCACCGCACCCAGGTCTCAGCGTGTCCTGGGGATGGGGTCCACATGGCAGGCCTGGGGATTGAACCCCTGGCCCCTGAGTCTGCCCCTGAGCTATTTGGCCAGCACTAAATAAGTTACTCTTTAAGTACATCATCTGAATATTTCTATGTATTTACTTGTGTATTCAATCACCTATATTTCAGGGCTTACACTTGATACAATCAAGTTATAAATGAGATACTGCCTTTGCCTTCTGGATAGAGGGGAAAGAAGAATGGAGGTAAGAAATATTGAAGTATACATTTTCCCAGCTAAACCACAGCGTTCTTATGCTTTTATTTAATCCTCATATGTCTCCCTGCATGGTCAGAGAATTCCATAACTTGCTCAAGGATGTGAGACCAGCCCTGCGCTGGTCCCTGTAAGCTAGGCTCCACAGGGTAACATCCAGCCTCCAAGGGGCAGTGGCTTAAACATAACAAATTTTGGTATGTGTGCTGAGGATATGGTTCCATGTTGTCCCGACTCGAGACATATGACATGTGACAACGGCTTCATTTTCATGCCTCCTGAGGATGAAAA
The DNA here is from genome assembly GCA_004027025.1 of Myocastor coypus. Classification (NCBI taxonomy): domain Eukaryota; kingdom Metazoa; phylum Chordata; class Mammalia; order Rodentia; family Myocastoridae; genus Myocastor; species Myocastor coypus. The sequence goes on from PVJA010002343.1 coordinate 92,486, forward strand.
CAGAAGGAGAGAGTAATGAGGCAAATCGCAGGACGGCTCTTCAACTTCCCACCTGAGAGTGGCCACATCCTGTATGCTTCTCTTTCCTGGATTAAAACAAGCCATGGGGACATCCCTGCCCTCCACGGAAGTGGAGCAGTGAAAACCTATTATGCCCAGAGGGAGAATCAGAAATATTTAATGAACAGCCTAATAACTACCACTGGCTCCAAAGCCTGTGTTCCTTTTCTGCTACATTGTATTCGCAACTTGCGGGGAAGATTAACTACTTTCCAAGAAGCGAGGAGAGAAGAAACATAAATCCAGAGAGTTAGGAGCCATGACCAAGGAAGATCCAAATCAGGAATGAAGATAAGTTATCTTTGAAATATACATGAACATCAGTGAGGAATGGGATCTTTTTGACATGCTTCAGATTTACCTAGCAGATGTACAACAGCTATAAGACTATACACAAAAAGGAAGACCTGCTATCTTGAGATCTTTTGGAATTTTAATAACAAGGACTTGTTTCAAAGACCTACTATACAATAGCCAATTTTGGGCTAAAATGGATATTTTGACAAGGTTTTGGGGGTATAAGGAAAGAGCCTGCCTACTTCTCTGAGTTCTTTCCCTGGGACTTTCACTATAGATGAGAATGCCAGAGGTTGCTGCTGATTTCCACTTCTTGCTGAAATAATATCCTAGCAATTAGCTGTCAATTTAAAAGTAATAAATATGTATAAGAAAGCCAAGCTTGGGAGAAGTGATTGGACCCACACGTGGAGAGAAGTCACCAGCAGAGGTGCACAGTTATGGAAATTCTTGTTAGAAAGCAGGGCTTCGAAAAGCTTCATGCTCTTCTAGGCCTAAAAGTTGAGTCATAGCGGGCCCAAATGAGATCACCAGGTACTACATCGGCCCATCGCGTACTGTTTATCTAAGAGCATCCTGCTTCATCACAGAGCAGCTTCATTACGTAAAATGAGATTTCAAATTTCATAGAAGAATCTTCTTAAGCTCTGACCACTTTGAAACACACACACACACACACACACACACACACACACACACCCTTTATGCTCTTCTTCACATTAGAAAGAGAATTCTGCATTCTGAAATGGCTTGTCAGTTTCAATTTCAAGACTGCAAAATGATGCAATTACACAGCAATGGGGCTTGTCACCTGGGCAAGCGTGGCTACCCCACCGCCTCCAACAGTGCACTTTAAATGAGTGGACTGTTGTCCGTGCCAGCTTCTCTAAGGTGCCTGGGGACAAAGGGAACCGTTGGGCTTTCAGAGGCACTGTAGTGCTTCCGCCATCCATGAATTGTCTAATTGGTGCCAGTACGCAATTCTTAGCCACCCTCTATCGAAGTCACTTGACATGTACATTCACGGTGTACATATTTTAACACAGTTTTGCATTCCTGAGACTGAGAAAAGCAAGCACATTGATATAAATAAACATATATGCCCTTTATTCCAAATTCAAATGCTAAAGTCTCCATCTTTAATTGGTTTTGGAATTTTTTAGACTTATAAGATAATCACTTTTTCTTTTTAAATCTGAGGAGTGCTGCTGTCCCCCCTTCCTGTGAGTCACCGAGTGAATGCAGCCACAGTGCAGCATCTTCTGGATGTGCCAGGAGCACCAAGGGAGCACTCGGTGTGTGTAAGGCACCGTATGAGGTACGACAGGAGCCGTGAGCAACTGGCTGGACTTCTGCAAATTTCGTTCATCCTAGTCGAGGTATTTGCTTGCTGTATTAGCAACTTACTAAAAGTTCATTCATTTCAAATAAGAACAACACCTTCAAACTGTACTATTCTGTTTTTATGTGTGTCTGTATTAGATATTATGAATGAGATATGGATTTATTCACAGCATGTGAAGGAAAACAGCAGGTTCAATAACTTTAAAAAATAAGAACGTTTAGCCCAACCTTTTCAGTAGCAACTTCTTCTCTCTGTCACCTCCGTACCTGAAGACAATGGTGTAGGTGTTGTGGCACCTACCCTACGGCACGGAGCTCAAATGCCCCTTTCTGAACTTTAATCCTCATCTTATCGTATTCACTTAATTCCTTACTGTTTTCTGGCATACATTCTCCATGAAAGTCAAATTATTCCTCTTGAGCTCCTCTGTACGTGCCGTGCTAATTCATCTCACTGTGGTAAACAGACACATAGCAGAGACTTTCTTTCCTCCCAGGCTCTGAGGTAGATCCTGGAGAGGAACATGATGCACCTCTTTTTTTTTTTTTTTTTTTTCTGTATTTGGTGCAGGGTCTACAGGGTCTACAGGGTCTCACTCCATGGATCAGGCTTGCAGTGATTCTCTTGTTTCCTCCTGTTTTCCTGCAATCCCTTCCAAGCGCTGGGATTATAAGCGTGTGCCACCACACCTAGTCCTAACCACAGTTTCAGCACGCCCCAAGGGCAAGGCCAGCACAGCAAGGTGGGGACTGAATCCCAGAAGAAGGGGTTGTAGCCTGTTGAGCTCTCAGTGCAGCTTTTGTCTTCACGCAGCTGACAGTCTCAGCTGTGAGGATAAGGGAACAAGACCAAAATCAAATAGCCACAAGCTGTGCTTAGAGTGCTTGGGAGCCCTGTGGAGCTTATAAGGTATGTGTCTGATAGTGAGGTGCTGAGTCAGAGGTCAAGGGCGGCTTCACAAAGCAGAGGCCAGCTGAGCTGCTCAGTGGACATTTGCCAGGAAAGCAAGTGGGGAGGGGGTACTCAGGCAGAAGAACCTTCTGTTCCAAAGGATGTTGTATTTGCTTGATTGCTCCTAATGCAACGTTCTTTCTTCTTATTGTGGCTGCTAAACTCCATTTCACCCTCAGAATAGTGATATATGTTCTTCAGATTAGGAGGAAACCCAGCGGTGGGTCAACTCAGTCCCCTCACTTCACAGACATGAAACTTGAGGCACAGAGCGCCAATAGTGGGTATTCTTTTCAACATATACTTATTGAACATCGATATGGAAAGACACCGTGGGGTATGAAAAACTGAATAAATCTGGATTTTCTCTACAGAAATTTGTCTCTCATTGGAAAAATATGACACAGGGATTAAGAGCATCAGGATACCAGATGGGTCTAAGTTTGCGCCTGACCCTTTGACATTCTTGCTGGTGACCTTGGATTAGACACTCTTCCTTGCCAAACTGAAGTTTCCTCTTAGGTGAGTCAGCATAATAACCAAACCCTCTTCATGGTTTTGTTCTGGAAATTCAGTGTGATAACCTATGCAGGGCACTAGCATCTAATAAATCTTAGGGTTTAGTAATAAAACCTTAATAGAGTATAGGAAAATTAAGCAATGGTGTGGAGTAGATACTTAATTTAAAAAGAGTTGTGCTACCAATTAATTAAAGTTTCAAATCCAAGGCAGTTATTTGATAAAACCTTAACATAACTCTTCAAGAATTTCCATGCTTTAAAATCTTGTGTGAGGCCAAAATAAATAGGAAAATTTGCCCCCTAAGGCCTAATAACCTCCTACACTGTAATGAAGTCTAATTACACTATTGGTAGCATGCAATCTTTAAAATTGGTAGAAGTAAACAGTATCCAAAAACTCAGCATTTCATAAGACGTGAAAACTCCTCCCTTGCTTTATGGATTATACCATCTAGCCATTTAAGCTCTGCTCTGTATCATTTGGGTGCTCCAGGGGGCCTGAGACCTCTTTCTTGCTATCTGAAGCACTGTCAGGATAAAGGAGATCTTATGATAGAAGAAAAAACAAGAACAGGACATAGGCTGTCATTCCATGTGGGGAGAAACTTTTGAACAAGGAAAGACTCCCACGCATGGAATAGACTTCCTTCTATGTAGTGGGGTTGGGGTGAGGGCATGCGCAGTGATCTCTCATGGCCACAAGGAATCCAGAAGATGTAAGACCAGTGGTCATTCTGTGAACAGTGACTTGGAATGGTCGGCAAGTGGAACTGGTGGGGCTTAGCTCCCTTCAGTAATCAGCTTCTATCTTGCTCAGCCAGTTAAACATATATTTACTGATCACTTATTTGTATGAAGTTCTAAGTCAGAGTGCTGGCTGCTCAGCTGTAAGAAAAAGCAAACAATGTCCCTGTGCTTATGGAGGTTGCATTCTAGCAAATTGGCTGTGGGATTGCCCGGCGATACAGCAAACAGCCAATGTTTGATGTCATTACAGCTGAGCTGAACTGTTCTTTTAGCTGCAGAGATGTGTGTCTCCAGGTCACCAGAGGATGAACCTTTGTTAGCGCAGAACCCTCCTCCTTGAGAAAATTAGGCTGGAGAAGGAGCTCCGAATGCCATACATGGAATAAATAAAAACTGAATAGTGGGGTTAACACTGGCCCAAACCACAATACTAGTGTTCAAATCATCAAAATCCTTCAAGATAAAGTTACAGGCCATGACTTCAACATTTGCCTGGTTTTTATTTTATGTGCTACACAGATCTAACCCCAACCTTTGACTCTGAAACCATCCCTGGTTTGAGTTTGGGTTTGAACAGCTGCCCAGCCCATCAGCGCATCAGGACATTTCAGCAATAACTCTTGTGAAGACATTTAAGAGCTCACACATCCTCAATAGACTAAAAGCAGAGAGAAATAAGATTCCATAGCAACAACATGTCACTCTAAATCATCATTTCTGTTTCATGAACAAAGTGAGGATTGAAATAGAAAATATGCAGAGAGGAGGACCAGTTCAGTAGATATGATTGACTATTTTGGGGAATTAAATCACTTTGGTTAGAGAGACAACACTATGCACATTTTTGTTAGTTAAGCCGTTGAATTCAAAAGCAAAACTTGTCATTATTTGTAACTTCTTCCTTCACTAAAGGGAAGGCTTTATTGCTTTTCCTTCTTTTTTGCATTTAGATGTTGAATGAGGGACATTGAACAATGCAATGAAAACCTTTGCTGATTTGATTGAGATTTTTGCTTACTATGGTTACTATTTCCAGCAACCAGAAAGTAGTGAATAAACATTTAAAGGTCGGAGCTGGAGACTTACCTCATTGTGGGATTTGCGAATCAACCACTTTTGTTTAAAAATGAAAATGTACCCCAATTGAACTCATATATCCGTGAAGGCTTGGAGAGCATGCCCTGTATCAACATGGACTCTCACCACATGTGAAGCTTGGAGTAAATAAGATTTTAGGCACAAGCAACTTTCCAACATAAACAGCAAAAGAGACTCTTGGAAATTATTTGACAAACTGCAAAATAATAATGGCTCACAGCTGGCTCAAGGCTACAAGTGTTGGAAATGATAAAGCCTAAGGTCAGAGCAAGTATTTCCTTCATGGTAGCAGGACATAAAGCGAGATTTGTTTTAATTCTTTACTTAGGGATAGGAGAGCAAGTGTTAACTCTTAAGTACAAATAGGAAGAAGAGCCACAGGCAGCTCATGTCAAGAACTGTAAAAATCAAGTCTTGGATTTTTGAGTCAGAAAATTTGCATCCCCCCAGTTTGGACAATTGACGACTGTGTGTTTAAGTATGTTCCACTTAGGGAAGTTTTGGTCCAGGTGCTTGCTCATGTTCTGAAATAAAACCATGCATCATTTCTGCTAATATTTTATCACAAGAGGTTCCAGGATGGCTGCAGGTGGTTCCACAGATATCTTTCAAATCTACATGCGAACTGTGAAGATCCCTTCTGGAGTCATTCTCAGAGACTCTTTCCAATTGTACAGTGCTACCCATGGTAGCACTCTCTTGTAAAAATTTACCAGGGTAATAAGTATTTATCTGTTGCTATTGTTTTTAATTTTTTTATATATTATGGTCTGCTCAGCCTGCCCTGGGGGTGGGGCTGGCGCAGTATGTGGTGCCAGGAATCAAACTGAGGTCCCTGTGGTTGCCTAAGCAGGCACTTTAGACTGCTGAGCCATCTTGCCAGCCTTCTATTATTTTTAACTAGCTCTACTTAATTTGATATCTTAATGTCATTATTGGCTGGATTATTTTGCCATCTTACAAGGGTGTTCAATTTTCAATGACATCTATTATTTGATATAAAATATTCTAAAGATATAAAATACCTGAGGATATAAAATATCCTTAAATTATTTATTATCTTTATTCTATGAAATGCAAAATGGAATGATTCTTCTTTAGATACTGCATCCATTATCTTATTTAATTTTGTAACAACAGTGTGATAGGCTTTGTCAACATTGTTCTCATTTTACTGATTGAAAACAAACCTGATATTTAGAGAAACTTACTGGCCTTCTAACTTACTCTTTACTGAGCAACACAATCTGTAAAGACATAGATTTAATTGTTGGGCCATAATAGTGACTGTGTTTACTCTCCCCCCTGAAACAATTAAAGCCTGGACAAAAGTATATGAAAGTATAGTTTTTAAGGCATTAGATATAGACAACTAAGGTCACCAAAAATCCTAAGAGACAAGAAACAGAGATGGTGCTTCCGTTGCTATCCATTCCTTCTTTGTACATTACGGTACCAGAAGTCCCTGAGTGGATGAGACAGAGCTGGGAGTAGAAGGAGGTCAGGCAGATAAAGTTCTTTGAAAAAATGATAGACAGGAGACAACAACCAGAGACAGCTCTCCTGAGTTGAAGAGGATTCTAGCAATTCTTCAGACAAATGCTGATTGTGTGAAGAAATTGCCCAAAGTCAGGGAAAACACCACAGGAGAATTATGGGGAACAATCATTAGAGATCACACAGGATCAAGAACTGTTTCTTTTCCCATCAACTAGAGTTGGAAACTTCATAACTCATGAGACATAGAATAGCATGTTCCTAAATAGTTTATCTCAGAAGTGGAACAAATTTCGCCTACACAAAGCGCTACTTGGTCCTTCCTAGTAAAACTTTGCAGCAAGAAAGAAAAGAATCATCCTGTTTTCGAGTAATTTCACAGTGTCACAGAGCAAAGCTTGTGAGTAGCTTCGGACAGACAAGGATGTCTAGCATCAACAAAGGAAAATTCACCATGTCTGTTATCCAGTCAAAAAGTAATAAACAAGCATAAAAATATAAAGATAATGTGAGCTCATGATAAGGGGAAAGGTGAATTAATTAGGGTGACCAGAAATGATGCGAATGATAGAATTCATAAAAAGGACCCTAAAGAAGTTATTATATTTCATATATTCAAGATGCTAAAAGACAGACTGAAAATTTAAATACAGATGAAAAACATAAGATTCAAGGTCAGTTTATAGGGGTAAAAATTGTAATGTCCAAGAGGAAAAAATGTACTGCTGTGAGCGAGATTATCACCAGGTTAAGCATTGT
>PVJA010002344.1:0-70344 GCA_004027025.1 Myocastor coypus
TTTTCCCTATATCATTTGGAGGTTCCCTACTGGAGGTCATGCACCCCAGATCAGTTTTTTTCTTCCTGCATCAATGTCTCTTTAGGGGAGTCCAGGGTCACTCTTGCACAGGTCATGTTCAAATCCTAAATTGGGGGCATAAGTAAAGCATCCTATAGATAGTGCTGTACCTACAAGGTTTGTGTGTGCTCTGCTTGTAAGATTAGGCCTACACATGGTTTAGTGAGAAATGAAATTAAGGGTTATAAAGACAGTTTAAAAGAGTATAAAAGGCTGACAACCTTGATACTAGATGCTTTTATTAATTCCTAGCCCTGTTACTGCTATGCTGATAAGCAAACATTTGCTATTTAATTTATATGCCTGACATGTTCTAAGATATGGAAGTCCTATCTTGGGGAAACAAAAGAATCCACAATGGCCCTTTGGTAGCCTTGAGCTCGGTAAGTGGCAAAATGAATGCATAAGGTAAATCCAAACAAGGTCCAGGAAGTAATCTTGCATCGAATCCTGCTGACATTGCAAGTGGCCAGGAGGGCAAAGTGCAAATAGCTAAAATCTTGTTGGCAAATGTGGAGCTGATAATGTGATTCAAAAAACAAGATGTATTTTAGCAGGGGAACTAGGTTAGATTACTTCTGTTATTTGTAGACTTCCTTACCTGTCACGTAGGATTGCTAGTGTCCTGTGCCTGCAGACAGGAGTCAGAGTGATATGAAATGGTGTAGTCATAGTGGAAGCACACCAATATGGAGTCTCTCGGAGAACTTCTGTTTGACACCAGAGGGAAGCCCATGGGGTGTTTGCAACCTAGATTTCATAACAACTTCTGAATTCCCCATGGACTCCATAGCAGACATGTGCACGGGTGAGCACAATGTGCCTTCTTTATCAGCTTTCTGCTCCAGGGGGCCTGGAATAATGCCATCACCCATCATTCAGTCAGGACCATGGCTCCCTGGATCAGGTCTAACGATGAACTTTGTCTTGGGTTGTGCTTCCCCTGTCCCAGTCACAGCAAATAAGAGATCCACATCCTAGGACTCAAAAGAAGTCCAGAATTTTATAACCCCAAACTGGTCTTCTTTGTCTTATCTTCTCCAGTTTTACAATGTTATTGTATGAGGCTACCAGATTAAACACATACAAGTAAAGAACACCAAATCCACATGAAACTTCAGGATAGGCATAGATTGGTCTCCTACAAGATTGACATCACATATACATGCCATTATTTGCTAGAAATTGGGCTCTACTTGATCTGACTACACTATACCTGACTATTGTTTCTATATGCAAATCTTATAATAGTATTCATCTTCTTAAATCCCTCTTCCCTCAAAGGGAAGGAAAGAAACATATTGTCTCTTTTGAATGACATCCTTCATCTAGATAAATTTCTAGATTTGTCCTTCTTTACTCCCAGGAGTGGAAGCCCAGCATTCCTGCCACTCAGCCAGTACATTTCCAGGGTCCCTCACATGGCCTTGTCACTATAGCTGTGTACTTGCTGTTCTCTGATGCACAGGTCCTTCCTCACTCCACTCTCCTGCACCTTCCCATCAACCTTTTCCCTTCGCCAATGTTACACCACCTCTGAAAATTCTGCTTTCAACAATTTCCCCCTCTGCTTTTTCTCAGAAAATCAGGACTTCTCTCTGTGTAATAGATGAGTATCTATTCTGCTATGATAAGTTACAAATCTGTCTTCCTTCCTGATCAGAGGTGGGGTGTGGTACCCCTCCTCCCTTTGCCTCTAGCCTTGGCGAGTTCCTTTACCCATCCCACTAAATAAGGTGCCACAAATGAATGTACAAATGAACTACATCCACCTCGCTATAACCTAAATCAAATACAAGAGAACATGAAGGTGCTGGATTGAAATGCATTATCTCAGTTACTTTTTACCCATTGCTGGGACAAATACCCAACACTCAGAATGAAGGAAGGAAAGGTTTATTTAGCTCACAGTTACTGGAAGTTTCAGTTCATATTTGGCTGGATCCAAGGCAGAGAGGCTCAGTGCAGAGGCCAGCAGTTCATGGCAGTGGAACAGCAACAATGGCGACAGAGGCAACAGCACAATCAGGGAGCAGAGAGCAACAGCTCCAGTCGGTCTCTCTGTCTCTCTTTATATTACATTCAGGCTGTCCGCCTCAGCCTATCTGCCTTACGCTACACCCATAATCCCAGAAGTATTTAGAACACATAATCTCAGGGGTCATGGATCAAGTCTCAAACTCTAGATCAGTACTAAAATACATAATTCTAGTGATTCATGAGGCAAGTCTCAATCTATGACTGCATGAGGCTGTGGAGGGACAACTAGACATAAACCATAACACACACTAACTATGCTTCTTTACTCATTCACCAAGTAAAAACTAACCAACCATGGCTTACTCTTTCTGTGGATTGAAAAATGCCATAAAGAAACATTCCTGAAAAGAAGCGATTCAACTCAGCACTAGCACAATGACATAAATTCTATGGACTGTTTCCATTGTGTGTTATAACACACTGAAGGTACATTTCATTCATAGCTCTCATAGGACTTAAACATGCTTCAAAATGACATAGACATAGTTATTATTTCAAGAAATAATTACACAGGAACATAACTTAAGATTTTAAGGTTATCACAACACGGATCCTCTAATGCCACTTTGTAGCTGGGTCAGAGAAACAGAATTTTAATTAACTCATGTCTAAACACACATTGCATTCATTCACTAAACTGATTACCTTTTCTTTGTTCAGTGGCATAGGTAGTAAAAGCTGATCACTCTGTACTTAGACATAGGGACATGGAACTCATTGGCTATAGAGAAGAGTGTAAGGTCTCCCCATAATTGTGTTGACAATGATCCCTTCTCCATATATGTAATAATGATGCATATTATAGAAATCAACGAAGAACACAGGAAAGATTTTTCATGTTGAAGTATTCACTTACTTTCTGCCTAGGAAGAAAAAGAATAAATTCCCATGTGTCTTATGCACAGGTCTATGGTGATGAGAACATCTAAGCATGAAAAATTTAGAAATGTGAAAATGAAATAATTTGGCTGGTCTAGGAAAACAAGAGAAAAGTCTGACTGAATGGAAGAAAGACAGCATAGTCAACACAGATTTATTGGTACTAATGAAGACATAGGTAGAAGATCACCACAGCAAAAATGGAAACAGATAGAAGAGCCTAGAATATGAGTGTGATGCTTCATGGCAGAGCCTATGGACCTGTAAAACCACAGAGAACTCTGGCAGGCACTGTCTTAAGTAAGTGACAAATGCTTAATTAAAGTTGTACATGAGCTCTCAGAGCTAAGGAATCAGAGGTTTGAAATGGTTAGGTTAATTCTTGAATCTAACCAAGTAGCTCTCAAAGCCTTCTAAAGCATAGTATGACAGGTTTGGCTGGACTGGTACATCTTTAAATTTTGGATGGTTTTGCAGTCAAAGAAACCCTCAAGTTAAACTTGTGTTTATAGATATCCAATTCACTTTCACCTTCCTGAGGCTTGATTTCCTCATCTGTTGGAGCAATCTATTCCATCAGATATATTTTAGAGTTAAATGAAATATTGTCTGTAATTTCACTTACAATTGCATCTAAAGAGAAATATATAATTATGTATTGGGTACTCAGTTTGTATATTATTTCCAAGAAAATGTGAGGGTGATATTTTCAATTTTTATAAAAGATACTTCTATAAAGAGAAAATATAGCATATATAGCTACTTTTCTGTCCCAGTGGAAGAATTAGATTAATGAACTGAAAAAATTTTGCTTGGAAATATGATTCGTTTGAAAAGGAGTCCGACTTGGAAAGGCATAATGTTACACATACTTCCTCTAAATCATAGACGACTAACCCTATATGAATCAACTCTGGGCATACTTAGCTAAGCGAGTAACTTTCTTTCTAACGTACTTTAGAATCATGATATGCTCTGCTGTACCACTGCTAACTTGGAAAGCCAAAATGTCCTACAGTCAGGAATACCTATTAATGAAGTCAAGATTGTTGGTGCAAGATGAAGAAGTTTGCTCTGTGTGTCAGGAATTGCCCGGCCTCATGACTGACACTATGCTCTGCCAACAGCACCATCTTCTAAGTGCATAGCATTTGCTACATGTTAGGGTGTACAGCTATCTTACAAGTGTGTGATACAGGAAAGAGATATATTTTTCTTTACTATATAAGGTTAGAATATAAAGCATATACAGAAGAGGACAGATTAGGGAGTGCAGACGAAGGAGGATCGGAATCCAGGAGGACAGGAAGGCCTTCGCTACCCAGGTAAGGATGCTTTCCACGTAATGCACCAGGTAACTTTCCATATCTGACTTTCTTGCTAGATCAAACAGCTTTACAACCTATAGAATGAAAATATATTGCGGCACTACATACTAGAGCTACCTAGCTATGCAGGAAGGATTTTCAGAGAAAGAAAGAAAGAAAGAAAGAAAGAAAGAAAGAAAGAAAGAAAGAAAGAAAGAAAGAAAGAAAGAAAGAAAGAAAGAAAGAAAGGAAGGAAGGAAGGAAGGAAGGGAAAGAAAGAAAGAAAGAAAGAAAGAAAGAAAGAAAGAAAGAAAGAAAGAAAGAAAGACAGGAAGGAAGGAAGGAAGGAAGGGAGGAAGGAAGGAAGGAAGGAAGGATAAGAGGTAATCCTGGGTATGAGGGTTTTTTCCACATAAAGGTAATACTTATTCCTGGAATCTCTTCATGATGTTTAATACATAACATTGAATTACATATTGCCACCTTTTAACTTATAGAAGAGAAAGAATTCTCATATAGTACAATTTACCTCAGAAATATAGTAACAGTACTCTTAGAATCACAGGAGCTCTTATACATTTTAGGTCAATTGAATGCATACCTTACCACAGTAAGGTATTGGGATAATTACTGTGGCTGTTCAAAGAAATATTGAACATTTTATAAAGACATAATGTTGACTATAATATATATATATATGTATATATATATATACACACACACACATATATATGTATATATATATACATAATAGTATTTAAATTAGGGTGAATATAAAATTACATCAAAAATAGCAAAAAGGAAAAAAAGGGTAGGTTTTCAGCTAATTTATCAGTCAAAATGAGAGTAGACATGGCTAGGTAAAAACAAACAAAAAACAAAACAACTGGCATCCCTGACATCTCTGCATCTCTCCTTAGTTGTGTTACAGAATGAGAATGCATGGTGCTTACGGGCCCCTACACCCTGGCGCTGTTGCTGAGAATGCTGTTGGCTGTGAGCAGACGTAGTGTACAGGAAGTGTGAAACTCACAAGGGCAGCGGAGCCCTTTCCAAATGAACAATAAGAGGAAATGAGCTGGCGGTGCAGGGCAGCTCCTCTAACTTCAGAGCAGCGCTAAAATGATCAGGGGCACATTCTCATTTCCTGCAATCCAGCACTGAGGAAGTGGAAGCATGGCCTGCCAGTTTCCCATAGTTAAATAGCACCGTAATTCTTTAAATGACTTGTACCAGTTGGAGGAATTAGTTATAATGAGTCATAATAAAACTCACCTTACATTTGTGTGCAATCTTAACCCTATCTAAATATTTCTAAACTTCTCATTTTATGTTCAATTTGTAGACTTAAGTTCTGGTTCCTGCTAAGCAGAGGGCTGTGGGAGGGCAGCAGAGAAGTATTACTGGATCTTTTATCTTTTATCCCCCACTAGCAATCATTTTCTCACTGTGAACTGTGAATCCCACATACATATGTGTATTTTTCTGCATTAAATGTATTGTTGGAATAAAACTAGGTCAAAATACACATAAAATGTTAACTTTGATATCCTTGATGATGATGAAAATCAGAAGAGAATTTAAATGATAGGCCAGAATATCTATTTCAAATGTCCATCAGGCATTTCCTGAAAACAAGCAGAAAATAGACTCGCAAGAATCAGATCCAATGCTGGCTTAAAATCTTTGCCTTTTTCACCATTTACAAGAAATTGATTTTCAGTGATGGAAATCACCTCGGCCCTAGAGGCTTTTTGAAGTTTTGTCAAAGAATATTATATATTTTCATGTTTTGTTTGTAAGCAACCATAATGGTCTCTCATGAAATTAATTGTTGTAAAAGATACTGGAAATCAAACACATTCCTCATATTTACCATCTTAGCATTTCTCAAATAAAGTCTTTTCATCTCTCTTATTCACTGTAGCACCTTTCAAGTCATGGGCTTATTACTTATTCAAGCCTTTCCCAGTTTTCATAGAATTATAGCACTGGCATTTTGAAATACTCCTGTGCTCCGAGAGCAGAAATAAACGAATGATTAATATCAAGCTCAAGCAAGTGGCCAACTGTTGAAATAAAAAAGGCACACATATCAGAAGTATACCAAAATCCTGTAGCATTAATTCTGCTAAAACCATGGGGTTTAGATTTTAACCATTGGAAATAGACAAAATTCCCTTTGGGTGACCTGGAATATACCCATGTGCCCTGCACAGAAACACGTACATGTGTGCACCCTGCATCATATGGGCTAGCATTTTATTTTATTTTTAAATAATATATTTATTTATTTATTTATTTATTTATTTATTTATTTATTTTTTCTTGTTTCAGAACCTTTATTTGTTTATTCACTCATTTTTATGGCCGGCTCAGCCCACTTCGAGAGCAGGGCTGGCACAGCATGTGGTGCTGGGGATCGAACCGTGGTCCCTGAAGCTGCCCAAGCTTCCCCAAGCAGGCGCTTTAGACCACTGAGCCGTCCCGCCGGACCCCAGGGCTGGCATTTTATTTTATTTATTTATTTTTTGTTTGTTTGTTTGTTTTTTGTTTTGTTTTTGTTTTTGTGGGACTGGAATTCAAACTCACAACCTTTCACTTGCTAGGCAGTCACTTGTGCCACAGAGCTATATCCCCAGCCCCTGGCATTTTATATAAACAAATCAAAGACTTTCATTTGGAACATTGGTGGCTGTTCATTCCTTGCCACTTGACATCAGATTATAATGCAGACAGGACTAAGTAATAAACAGCTACTTAGGGCCTGCAAGATAACTTAGTGGACAAAGTGCTTGCTTAGGCAAACACAGGGACCAGGGTTTGATCCCCACCACATGCTATGCTGGCCCCACTCCTGCGTGTGCTGAGGCAGCCCCTGAGATCTGGTGGGTGGCACACACCTATAATACCAGCACTGGGAAGGCTGAAAACTAGAGAATCACTATGAGTCTGAACTGTGTAGTGGGATCCTGTAGCAAATACATAAACAAAGGGGGAAGAAAAGACCACTCTCATTTCTTCCAAACCCTCTTCAATACTCTCTTGTTGAATGAGCATTCATAGTGCCATGGGTATTTCTGATCCAGCTCTAAGAAGTGTATTCAATTTATCTGTGTGAAATTTTTAAAACGAATGAAAACTTTCCCATATTTTCCTTAGCAAAATGGATCTATGGTGAACATAGTCCTAGTACCTAAATGAGACTGATGCAGGGAGAAAGAACTGATCTAGGGTGGATACCTTCTAATAGGGAACCTCCAAATGATATAGAGAAACTTGATCTCTCAACCTGAACAGTACCTGGGACGAGGTTGTATTCTCTAAAACTGAAGAATGAATTTTAGGAGCAAACCGAGGTAATGAACAAAATAGATTTATTAGGGGAAAGAAAGCTCCTGTCCAAGAGAGAGACAGAAGATAGAGTCCCAAGAGGGTGGTCCCCAAGAAGCTGTCTTTTCCAGGGACTTTTATAGTGTAAAACCATGGGGTGGGGCCCGTCTAAGGTGGAAACCATAGAAACTCCCTCAGGTAGGCATGAAGTGGGACAAAACTATGGTCAACCAATGAGATTACAAGCACCATTGCTCAGGTAAAATTGATTAAAGTGAATATCAAATGGGGAAGTGAGTCATATAGCAAGCGGGCATGAATATTGAACAGGGTCTTTTCCTTCTGGGGGTTGGGTTATTGACTCATTTAGGCTCTTCTAATGAGATTGATACCTATTCTGAACATCAGTCCCTGATGCATATTCCTAGGGAAGCATGTGGCTACATTTGTTATTCCTTTTGTCTTGAGGTCTGGCTCACAGCTCTTGTAAAGCTGTAAAGTCATCTTGTCTTCCATCTTGAGGGCCTAGCCCTGTCTGGCTTCCTATAATATTTCTGTCTAATTCAGCTGCCTATAACAAAAGTAAGCATAGAAATTTGTGCTTGGAAAGCCAGGGTTTGGGTAGCAGGAGGACTAAAAAAGGCGGGGCATGAACTTTAATAGTTGCCCTCTGGAGAGATTCACCACTGAGGAAACCATAGTGCAAGTGCTTTAGTTCTATTCAAATGCATGCTGCTGGCATCTATTTATAAGTGATGCCAACCCTATGATAATTCTCAAATAACCAAGCCTTCAGGAGGAAAACTGAACGTATTTTAGAAGTTGACTTTCACCTCAAGAGGTACACAACAACAACAACACTCTAAAATAAAATTCAAACCCCAAAATACACCACTCTGGCAACAAAACATTTCTAGTCCAGGATAGAGAAGAGGGCTGCTTCTGAGGAACTGAGACCAAAGTGGGCCTGGGAGATGCAGGAGGACAAAACCACAGTCCTTTCTGGAGAACACTAAGGCCGTAAACCGTAACTCTAGACACAGCCCAGAAGGTACCCCCAGAGCGCTCAACAGGTGGGAACTATTGACTAACAAATTTTGATCAGACTGGTCACGATACACATTCAGAGAGCTTCCCTCACTGAGCAGTTCTCAAAAACGAATGATAGTATCAATAATGTGGTTAATGTCTAGTGGAGAATAAAACTCTTATTTAACAGACAAAGAAAGCAGACAGGAGTAAGCAAGGAACTGATTTTTATAGCTAAGCAGACGCCTGTGCTGAGTGGGGGGTGTTAATTTTTGCACATATGAAGTGTTGAACTAAAAGAAAAAACATCAGTAAGAAAAGACAGCTGCTTATTATGTAAAGTAATTCAGGGAGCAAGGGACTGGGTCCTGGTGAAAATGAACAGGAAGGAAAAGTAAGCTATACACAAAGCATAACAAGTAACAAAACACCTGTGTGGACAATAGGATGCATTTTAATGGAGTCTCTGGAGACGTAGTACCACAAGTCCCTCTGCTGTAAGGCTCCCTGTGAGGCATGTGGTACAGGAGCATGCTCATGGGATGAGTATTGATTAAACTCTCTTCCACACTGCAGGCATTGTCCCTCACTCACTTATGCACTCCTCTTGCACAATACCATAGATTGGAGCTCTTGATGCTTTTTATACAGAAGAACATGCCAACAAGGAAGCGATGGGATCTGTAGACACATGTCTTCCAGGTGGAGCAGCTAGGTTTTGATTCCCAACCCACTTGGCCTCACAAGTGCTGATTTCCATGGTGTTGAGGAACCAGCTGTGATTTGTATAGAAAACAAGCAGCGGTTTTTATATTTAAACCTGCATGTTCCCTCATGTGGAGACCATGAAAGCTTTGTAAGGAAGGCTGCCTAAGGAGGGTGGTGCTCTTGAGTCAGCTCCTTCATTGCTGCGACCACGGCAGCCTGTATTCTTTCCCTTCCTTCATCCGACCAAGGCATTCGCGTTCCCCAGCACTCATGAGGTGAATCCTTACTTGTGATGTCTTAAGAGACTCTAACCCTAGCAGTGTACATGGCTGGGACCCATGCCAAGATGGAATGGCAGAGAGGCTGGAGCCAGGTCCCTCCTGGCCTCAGTACTTTCAGTTTCCACATCTATCAAATTGGTGTGTGAGTTTTATTACCATACGCTAAAAATATGTTCAAATCATTAAAATTTCCTTTTTGAGATAGAATCTCACTATGCTGCCCATAGGTGTTCAGGTTTTTGGCCTCAAAAAAATCCTGAAGGACAAGATGTAACACATTTCATCCAGTCGTGAAAATGAAAATGAAACCATGCAATACTCAATCATTAAACACTTTAGGTCATTAGTATGCCAACCCCGTGGCCAGATTCCCAGAATGCTGTACAAACAGGCACGGCTCTCAGCTGGCCAGCTGGCACACAGTGTCTTGCATCTGAGTGTGGTAAGGGTCACAGTGTTATTTCTTGCCGAGAATGAACTTAAGACACGACCAGGCTTGGCTGACAGAATTCCCCTCTGAACCATTTTCACAGAGGCCTGTTTCAGTATCTGCACTTATTCCAAAAACGCTGGACCCTTATTGAGTGCCCAATGCAGCAAGGCCACCTTCATCTTCTCTGTGGCAGATAGACTTTTGCTCCAAGGTAGCAGGAAATTCCCACCCCCAGAGATAGGAGAAGGTCAAGAGTCTGAGACAAAGATGGAAACTGTATGTATAATGCACCCCTGGGGACCCTAGGGACACTGGCTTAGCGTCAGACCGTGAGACAGCCCATCCCATTACTGCTCTGCTGTCTCATGACTCTTGGTGTCCATCCAGGACCTATTATTACAGCCACTCACTGTTTTCCTATCTAGAGAACAGCTCAAATTAGCTCCATGCAGAGGGTTTGCGGTGATCTTGCTGTCACCCCTCTGTGATCAGAAGCCATACAAGGGCATGCAGCAGCTGGTCAATGGAGGTGCCATGTTTTGTGTGGTCAATAACAGTGTGGAATGATACTCAGCTATGTATGTGCCCTTGCTGAAGGAGATGAGGTAGCTGCATGCCAGTGGGAAGAGAAAGCATTTGCAGAGCCCAGAGGACTCACTGGGCCATCTGAAGTGACTCAGTAGAAGCCAATGTTCTCTACCTTGCTGTCACTCTATCCTCTCCTGGAGAGCTATAAAGCTCTCTGTCCCTGAGTGACGGCCATGTTATTCTGCTGTTGCTACAGTTCTCATCAACTTAGAAATGCAAGAAAAATCCCACCTGTATTGCAGAATGAAGGTGGAAACAAAGGGCTTCTTGTTCAAGTGCTAGTGTATCTGAGAAGGGCCATGAGGACCCAGGGGCTTTCCTACCAAAGAGTTGCAGGGCTAACGTTAGGAAAATCAGCAACTGACCAAGCCTCATGCAGGTGGGAGGCACAGGCCTCGAGGTCTGTCAGTGCTGCCTTCTCACCTCATGGGTCTTTTGGGCTTCCTGAGGTGGACCGGTGGGGCAGGTCCTATCCTTTTCCCTGTTCCTCTGACCTTCTTGCCAATTATCTCGTCCCATCTGGCCCATAGATACCCTTCGCCACAGAAGCAGGTAGCCAGACACACACCTGCTGTTAAAAGTCCAGCATAACTTACCATGGCCCAGGGTTTCCATCCCAGGGGCCTCTGCACTGTTTGCTGTACTGCCAGCCCGAAGCACCTCACCCCTGTGGACGTCCACTGCTGAAGTGCTGCAACAAGCTTAGAGTTTATTTAGCGGGTGGCATGCCGAAGCCATGCACCCTTACCTGCCTGTCAGCATGGCTGAGGACACTGCAGTGTGATTTAATAGTACCATCTCACCGATGTCTCCAGGCATCTGCACACAATGCTAATATTGGCAAGATTTCTGAAAAGCTAACTCAAAGTACTAAATCATGCCAGACAACAAGTCAAATCCACGGTGGGCTTTTCCCAAGGTAATTATCCTCAGGGAGAAAAGCAAAGGCTAGCTCGGTGACTGAAGCCAAAGTCAAGCCAATGCCCTGTGAGGGGGAAGAGGAGAAAGAAAATGCAAAACAAGGGGTCAGAAGGTATAACCTTTCATAATCTCTCCACATGCTCTCTGTCTCTGCATCCTTGTAGCCTCGACACTCAGCCTCGAGGGAGCCTTGAGTGTGTCCCAGATCTCTATCCTGCCTTTCTGTCCTCCTGCCTCTTTCATTGCTCAAGTGATTCTGTAAGCCATCCACGGGCATGGGCAGGTGCTTCAGGTTGGCGTGGCTGTACGCTACATCTCAGTCTTAGCTCAGACACTTCAAGTTCTTCTAGAAGCTGGAGCAAGGAATTCACCTTCCCTGGGCCTTGCTTCACCTCAGTTACAGGGCCCCACAGAGCCTCTGCCTGAAAGATCCGACTGTGTATCACTGCGACTCCTATCTTAAACAAGTAAATGAACCAAACGTGAACCAATAACTGGACTTCTACCATTAAAGCACTACGCGTCTAACATCCTAAGGTCTCTAGTCTTAACCGTGGAGTTTTCTGCTTGGGTTTGGCTGGGACTGTACTTTGTATTACCAATCATTATTTTTCTAAAAATATATCACTGCATTTTATCCAGTGTTCCTTGAAAGTTCGTAACAAATGTCAGGTCTTTGCGGTTTCTATTCTTAATTCAATAGTCATTATAGAAACCATCCCCATATTGAAGCTTTCTTTCCAGGAGGGCTTTTGTGCTTCCTTTGCCCGTGCTTCCCATCCCATTCACAGGTAACCTTCCTTACGATAGCATCAAGTCCCGCATTTCAGAGGTTTCCATTTGTACTCCACATGGGGCGACAGCTTCTGGGTGTGTCTTCCTTCCATCCTTGTGGAGGTCGCCAGCTCATCCCAGCTTGAGATCCAGTACCACCATAGTCCTCCTGTAAGGAAAGTGCAGTCTCCAGCTCCTGCGTGTGCCTTCCACACACTGACTTCTTGATGCAGGTGGAAACACGGGCACTGAGGATGCGGCCAGGCCCCGTGCAGTCCAGCGGGCAGGAAGACAGGCTTGGAAGTCAAGCACAGTAGAGACTCAAGAAGAAACAAGCAAAAGATGCATCCTGAGAACGGAAAGAGTCGGCCCACCGGTTCTAAGGTGGGCACGAGGTGAAAGTGAGACCAGCCACTTTTAGGCTCCATCTGGCCCTCTGCAACAGTCTGCACCAACTTCCAGTACTGTGTAATCTGCTGCCCCAACACTGTCATTCTTGATGTAGGGTTGTGGTTGGCACTGCCAAGTGTCTTGCTCGAAAATCTGTGTGATTGAGGCTGGTTTCCCACAGTAGCAGTCCTCGGATGTCCCAGGGAATCTTTAAAAAGTGTGGCTGAGCAGGAGTGAGTGGTCTTGGGTTTGGGGGAACTCTTGCTTAGCAAAGCCATGAAGGTATTTGCCATGTGGCCCTTGAGTTCTCTGGAGAAGATTATTACCAAAAGAACACACTTGAACCTGCACACTCCTCCTGCAGATACTCTACCCTGTGCTTAGACACGCTCACCGGAGCTCACACTAGGGTCAGGACTTTTATACTCCCAATACTACCAGCTAAACAAACCTCTTTAGTATAGAGTTCTGGCCTGGGTGAGGTACTTAATTATGCTACAAAGTTGACAGGTGCCATTTAGACTTCAGTGAACAACAAGACTCAAACATGTAATGGTAACAACTATAACTAGTTTTATTTGTGCAACTCACATATTTCTGTGACAGAGGACTTGAGATGGTTGATGAGTGATGTCAATGTTCCTACCACACAGACTGCCTAAGAAACTCAGAAACTATCTTTACTTGCTCTTTCTACTCAGGCTGCCCCACCTCCCTACATGAGATTCTTGGGACAGAGGGAGAGGACATTGCCTCACCTTTGCTTTCCTCAGGTGAGATGAGAGCAGTTTTACCTTAGGCTGTTGCTCAGCATTCACCTTGGTATGAACAAAGAAATCGCGTCTGGTGACCTCAGCTGTTTGGGTGTGTGGGTTGGTATTCATCCTAAGTGCTGCTGGACAAGTAATTAGCATCACAGAAAAGTGCTGACAGGTGGAAAACACGTTTTAACATTCTAGAATTTTCTCTTCTGGTTCTAGGAAGTCCACTGTCTGTATATAATCATTCTTCTGGTAGCCTTTCCATTTGGAGCTCATTTTCTGGACTTACTTTCTAAACTTAAAGGAAATAATCAGAGTCCTCTGAACAGCCATGAGAAGCATAACATAGAATTCCAGGTTTCTGTTCCCTAATGGGATTAATAAGTGATATCAAGAACCTTTGTTAAGGAGGAGGAAACTGATTAATTATCATGTGTCAGCTGGTGACCCTGGGAAGTACTTCTCATAGCAGTGGTTCTCAGTCCTTCTGACAGCCGTATAAAGCCTGAACACTTCTGTCTATTTTACAGCAAGAAATTGA
This sequence comes from Myocastor coypus, assembly GCA_004027025.1. Classification (NCBI taxonomy): domain Eukaryota; kingdom Metazoa; phylum Chordata; class Mammalia; order Rodentia; family Myocastoridae; genus Myocastor; species Myocastor coypus. The sequence goes on from PVJA010002344.1 coordinate 14,046, forward strand.
CTTGTCTCAGGCAGAAGATCCAGAAAAATTCAAGAATTTCAATGAAAATACTTCTCCTCCTTCTGGACACCTTTTTTTCACTTCCTCCATTCTTTTCCTACTTATTCTCTTGCTCTGCTCTCTTCCTCTTATTTTTTTTTTTCCCCCTGTGAAGATTTGCAGCTCTGTCACTTGTATACGTCCTTATTTTTCTTTAGCAAACTTCAGGCATCAAGATCAGGCCCATGAGCTAGGGAGATAACTCGGTGGTGTAAGATCCTGCCTCATAAGCACAAGGCCTCCACGTTGACCCCTAGTATGGCCTGCAATGGTGCGCTGTGGCAACCCTGGGCTTGAGTGTGGTGGAGCATGCCTGTGAGCCCACTACTGGGAGGCTGAGCCAGGAGGATCACTACAAGTCTTCTGAGCTACATAGCCACAGCCTGTATCAAATAAATTTAAAAAGCATTTACAAGAGACTGTGCCCACTGAAGGGTAGGGAGTTCCAGAAACACAGGAGCATTTCTGGGTTCTCCAAGTCCCACCGCAGGGGCCTGCTGAATGCGCAGGTCCTCTGCCCCTGCACTTCAGCTGAGCTGTCTTCAGAACTCCTGTCTAGACAGGCTCTCTGCAGACCTCCTAGAGGAGACATGGACCGGCAGTCAGCACTACAAAGACCCTTGATTCTCCTCAGAATGCTAGGGAATATACATGGTAATGAAATCGGCTTCTCAAATAGAATCCATATGCTTAAAAAAAAAGTGAGAAAAGATTTTTTTTTTTTTTTCTTTCAGAAATTGCTATACAGTGTTGAGAAAAGTGAGAATCTTCTAAAGAAAATTGTTTCGGATTTGTATTTGCCAACTTCTGGTGGTAAGAGGATTTGAAATTATCAAGTAAAAATGGATACAATCTTTTTCGATCTCTTATGATTTTAAACCTGGAGTGACATGTGGAAATAAATTAAATCGCTATCACACCTCAAACTTGAGGCTATGAAGCAAGTTTTTTTTTTTTTTTTAATTCAATTTACATGTAGTTTTCACGAACATTAGAATATTCTTAAACAGTGAAATTTTTAGCAGACAGAGGCATGCCTGTGTATTGCTAGGAAATCTCTTCGAAAGAAACCGATAGATCAGGTGCAGTAATGGAATTGCCAGAGTCATTTAGAATAGAAGGAAAAGGGGAAGCCAAGAAGAGAGAAAGGGAGTGGAAGTGAGCAGTGACTAGCTCGCTGATCTGTGGGCTCAGGCGTCCAGAGCTATCGCCTGCCCGCGGTCTTGCTAGGCCTGGAAAGCAACTACGGCGCCGTTCATTCCCAGACGCGGCTTCTCTCTCCTAAAACTCCAGCGCGAGAAAATGCGGCTGGTTCCAAGACTTATACTATTAACTGGGATGGAGGCACTTTCTGGCCCACATGAGAACGTCATGCAGCCATAATTATAAACTCTCCCACACGGTGTTTTCACCAGGATTCAGGCCCATTGTGTCATTCAATCCAGGTTCTTTACAAACCTCCAGCTGATCAGCCACTAGGGCGACGCGTGATGGAGTGGGGCGGGCACATCGCGGACCACGCAATTGGCTGTTCTGAGCTTTTTCTTTTTTCTTTTTGATCTGGCTCATGAACGTTCATGTTCTCCCTGCAAAAACTACTTCTGCGAACCGGATGTCTGCAGCGCCTCCATGCTAGGACATGCCTGCCCACAGTCAGTGGAGCTTCTACCGCACACTATGCTGCACGTGCATAGCGTAGCATAGATAAGCAAGCAGAAGCGGGGGAGGCCCAGACATCACGGAGCAGGGCCCTTGCTGGAGGAAGGTATCCCCACCAGGAGCCGCCAGCCTCTAAGCTGTGCCTCGTGTGCACTGGGAAATATCCACTGCTTATCAAAAACTCAGCACCTGGGTTTTGAATGTGGAGGACATAGGGCTTGCCACATAGACAGCAGTAAAGTTTCTCTCTCCCACCACCCGTGATTTATTGTGGACCATCAGTTTTGATTGTTCCTTGCTTTGAACTCTGTGCCTTACAGATAGGTCTCAGAATTCTTCCTCCTCTTGTTCACCTGAGGATGAAGTTTTCAGTGGCCACTGCCCTGGAACACTGTGGACCGCTGCACAGGTGTGGAATAAACCAATGAAAGGTCTAAACGTTCCAAAAGCTCACCCAATGGAGCCATAGTGAGGGGAAGGGGGAGACCCATCCACATTCTGCCTATAGTAGAACACCTCTAGCCATTCGGAAGTTAGATATTTAAAGTGAAAATGTGTTTCTATTACATTTGCATGGACGGATAGGAGGAAAAAAATGATTCTGTTACTGAGTATTATGCTATCTCACTTTTTAAAAACAGTAAGTACATACCAGACTTTCCAGTTAGTAACTATAGATATGTTTCCTCTTTTGACCTTCACAAATACATTAGGTATTTCCATTTTGTAGAAGAAACTGTAGCAGAGAGAATAGGGGCATCAGAACAAAATCATGGAGATACTATGTTAGGTCTACTATATCGTAGATGTCCCCACATAGTTGTAATTCTCAAAAAATTAAATGGGATGAAGAACCTATGCATTGTATACAAACGAGAGGAAGCACAGGGTTAACTGAATGCACAGAATCACAGGCCAACAGCATAACTGGTTACACCAGGGGCAGATCCTAGCCTCAAGAAAATAAGAATGTCCTCTCTTTTCCCCCTTTTTGTTTCTCTCTCTCTCTCTCTGTGTCTCTGTGTCTCTACGTCTCTGTCTCTGTCTCTGTCTCTGTCTCTCTCTGTGTGTCTCTCTGTCTCTCTGTCTCTGTCTCTCTCTCCTCCACCACAAACTCTATCCCTCTTTGAATCCAAGACCTGCCACATGCTAAACAAGTGATTCTAATTTTATTTGTGTCACTATGGTGCCAAGGCTGGCTTCAACCTTGAATATTACACTTAGTATAATACTCAAGTACCTGGGATTACATGCCTGGTCAAACAATGCTTTTTATTATACAAACAACATTTGCTATGCATAGACAGAATTCTTGCATCTCTTGATGGTTGCGACACACCCGCAGCAAGAGCAGTCATGTTCCCCGTGTCACAGCTGTGCTCCAGCCCCCAGGTATGTGCTGTTCCCTCAGGCCAGCAGGAGAGGACAGTGTGAGGACGGGGCCCATGTCTGTCCAATTCTGTGCTCATGTTCTGCCTGCTTCCCACGGTGCTTGGAAGATCCACCCTCCCCTATCAGCCCATGGGTGACGACAGATACATGTGCTCCCTCCTTCCCAACCAAGGGCCACCTTCCTGTATGTTATGAGGCGAGGCAGAGGACAGCTCAATTGTGTTGTGGAAACTTCTGGTCAAAACCTCTCATTTGAAAACAACAACAACAACAACAACAACAACAACAACAAAAAACCCTCTCATCTGTTTTGATTCTGTTTAGAATGAAACTGGCATCTGCTCATGCATTCTTTGTCACCTAATTGTCCCACACCTAACTCTTCTCCTTTTCCTTCTGCTCCTTCTGCCCTTCCATCGGGTGTAGCCTCATGGGTTTTGGATCTGTTTAGCACCTTTCCTCCTGCTCCTTGCCTTTACATGTTCTTTGCTATCTATTCACATGTCATCTATTCAGTGGAATATGTTAAAAGTCCTTGCAGAACCAGGTGTGGTGGCACACACTTGCAATCCCCGCACTCAGGAAGTTGACATAGGAAGACTGCCTCGAGTTTGGGGCCTGCCAGTGAGCTCGAGGCCAGCCTGAACTGCACAGGGGGACCCTGTGTGTAAATAAATAATGAAATACATGCAGGGATGATAACTTGAAGTTGAGAGAATGAGAAAATTTGTTCCTCATAAGAGAAAAATACTTGCTATTTTCCCTTCATTTCCTCTTTTAACTTGGAAAACTGAGATGAAAGAGAGGGAAGATACAGACGAGAATGGGGAGACTTCCATCCTAAGGGCTGGCACAGAAGAGGGTAAGATTTTTGTAGCAGATGTAAAAGGGGAAGCCAACTTGCTCTCCAATGCAGTGTTGCTTTTATTAACCTTTAAGGGAGGGATTCTCTGCTGAACTTCGTGTAGATTAAGGAGCCTTGAAAGCTAGCATTTCCATCCTGAATGGCTTCCTGTAGACCAGATGCAGACCAGTGGCTGCTCCCCAAGGTATGCTAATGCTGTCCTGACATTTTCAGTAAGGAAAAACTCCATCTAAACCAGGTGCTTTCCTTGAGAGGGTCGCCAAGAACAACTGCACAATCGCAGCAACTGCTACTCTGGCTCTGCTCCATGAGGCTGACGGGAGCCTATGAACATCATCGCTGCTGCTGAAGGGATGGCGCTGGTGCGTGCAAGAAGACAAATATCAAGGGGCGGAGGATCACTAAATTCTGATCGGTTACTCTGAGCCCATGTCTGGGTCTCTGGGCTCCTCGTGTGTAGCAAGAGGCCGAGGGGACAGAACAAGCCCTCCAGTGGGCACATCACTGTGAAATTCCATAATTCTCCATCAATTTTTCATTACAGTAGAAAGGCTCAGAAGTGTTCCAGTTACATGAAATTTTGGAGTAAACTGTCAAGGTCCCCTCTTAGCCAACTTTTAGAGGTAACATTTACTTTAGAGAAAATTTGGTTTTGAATCAGACATTGGTCTCAAGAACCTTCAAAAGGTTCAGCATATTGATTATAGCACAATGTAATGCTAAAATTATGTTTGGAATACATGTCACTCTTGTCTTTTTGATATGTACTGCTCCTGGTGTAAACTCAGTTACTGTCATTCTCTCAAGAATAGTTCTTGAAAAAAAAAAAAAATTTGAAATACTGTTTTGCGGAAAGCTGGTTGTGAGATGCCTCCTGGGGGCCGAGGACTGGGAGACCTTCACAGCAGGAGATGAGAAGGAGGAGCCTGGGAAGTCAGCCTGCAGGGACAGGCCACGCTGTGAGCGCTACTATTATGCATCTTTACAGGTCCCTAATTCACGTAAACCCAGGGACTTAAATCTGGTCACTGTTCTAAAAGGGATAGTTTATGTCGATTTCTTCTTTTAATTCTCAGGGAAATCTTTTAAAAATTCTCGTCTTTATTTCACTTGATTTCTACCTTTGAAACTTTTGATGGGCATAGCATGGTATTAGTCACGGAAAATGATGATTCTTTATTGCCAGGATTCTCCTAGCCATTTCCGCATCTTTTGCTGGACAGTTTGAGAAAACATAACTGCCAATCGGACTAGCTACAGCAGATGGCGAGGACAAAAGCTCCAGTCCCTGCCTTCACCTGGGCGCAGATTAACCTTTCTGGCTTCGGATTTATTGCCAAGAAAATGATGATGAAAACGAGCTCAACTTCATGATTTTGCTACCAAGATCAGATGAAATAATACTAATGTAATGTAATGTAGTACAAAGCTTAACAAAAATCAAACATACTCTATCTTCATTGTAGGGTTTCTTTTTGGCTTTTTATATTTTTAAAAATCCCTTTATAAGGAAGGAGATTAAGAGTAATAAATTATCAATGAAAATCACCTTTTTAATGGCATAGTTACTGCTTGCATGTCTTACTATGCAACCATATCTCAAATTCCATTCAATAATTACAGTAAATTTTCTAACATTTCATTTATTTATTTATTTAGGCTGGCTCAGCCCTCCATGGGGGCAGGGCTGGCACAGCATGTGGTATCAGGGATCTGGGATTGAACAGCAGTCCCTGTGCTTGCCTGGGCTTGTCTAACCCTGCCTAAGCAGTCACTTTGGACCAGTTTCAGAGTTTAAAAAATGAGAAAGAAATTAATATAGGAATCAATTGGCTCACAAAATTATCACATAACTAGTGCTAAAAGAAGCACAATTCTTAGTCTCCCTTCGATGTATACCTCTTCTCATTAGTATTTTCTGTGACTTAATTTTAGTTTATCATTATGTATAGATGTTTTTTTTCTTTTGAAATGTATGCAGCTTTTGCAGATGATCTCTAAAGCCTCTGGCAGCAGTAGTACCAACAAATGACATAAGTAAACAAAAGTAGTAAAACAAATAAATACAGCCCGCTGGTTCTGAATTTCCAAAGCGTTGTGTTCTCTAGTTCTATAATCTGTCAACAACGATAATTATTTATAAATCCCAAAGAACCAACAAAGTACGGAATGTACAACTTAGCACAGGGCTTGCCTGTACAATAGCAATGCTAATTGTAGTCATTTATGTCAACACCTCACCATTTATACCTAATTACCGTGCCTCAAAGCTGCATTATGCATATCATTAGGTGCATGTCAAATTAACTCTGATGTAGGTTTTACTTCATTATGTCCCTATTCTCCACACTGCATGCTCAGTTTTTATAGTTGGTTGCTTATGTGTCATGGTCAGTTGCTCTTAACATAAAAACATCAGAGGTAAAGACAGAAAACACCAGGGCAAAAAGGACAAAAACACACAGTAGCATCCACCATTGAAAAGTTTAATGCTGGGGGACAGGACAGGCCCCGCCTCTCAATTATATAATATTGGTGCTAAACCCTTTTTTCCACAGCTGTAGATTTGTATTTTTCCTTTCTCATGATGAAGAGTCTTCTCCATTACCCTCAGAAAAGTGAACATGCTGAAAGATAATGGCTTCAGAAACTGGTGTGTATATGTATTTAATATTCAACCAATCACTTGCTGGGTAAACTTGACACAATTTGACTCCTTTCACTTTCAGCCAAGTAAAGATACTGCTACCTATCTGCAAAGGTAAATTTTGCTTCAACTTCACTGAGGTATGGGTCACCAGATATTTGGCTGAATGCTATTTTAGTGCCTGCAGGGATGTTGCTGGATACATCTCGTATGTGTCAGTGGGCTGAGGAAGGCGGACTGCCCTCACCAGTATGAGCAGCAAGCACCCAATCTATTAGAAGCCTAAGTGGAACAGAAAGAACAGGAGACCATTCTGGCCACACCACCCAGCAATACCAGTCAGCTGTTGCCTTCATACCTGACCTCTGGTGGATCCCATCATCTCTGAAGCTCCCAGATTTTTGTCCCGGCCCCCTCCTGCTGGGAATATGTTCTCTCCATAATGCCTTAACCCTGAAAGCACACACTTTCTCTCTTCAATGAACCCAGCATTATGCATTGTGTTACAGGGTAAATCCAAGTCTGGATAAATTGTATGTATGAGTATAGTAATATACTATCTTTAAGTGACTTTTAGCAAGTGGAAGGTCTATGTGTCTGCCTTGATTTATTCATTTATGTATTTATTTACTTATTTTTGTTGTTGTTTTTGCAGGCCTGGGGTTTGAACTCATGGCCTTGAACTTGCTAAGCAAGTGCTTATTCTACTGAGCTATCCTTCAGCCCCTGTCCTCCTTTGAATGTATTTAGCAGCCAAGCTTTCAAGCCCGAGCGACCTTTTTCTTTCCTTAAAACTCTCTAGACTGGCTGGCTATCCATACAAGTGGACATTTTATTTATTGCTATTTATAAAATTGTTTATTTGCTTGCTTGTTTATGTATTTATGTATTTATTTATTTATTTGGTACAGGTTCTCGCTGTGCAGTTTGGACTCAGCAATCGTCCTGTCTCAGCCTCCCCAGCACAGGGATGACAGCCATATGCCACCGTGCCCAGTTTCAGTGGCTAGCTCAGCATGGTGTCAGGGATCAAACCCAGGTCTTTAGGCTTGTCAGGGAGGTGCTTAGACGACCAAGCTATCTCCCCAGCCCTATTCATTGCCAATTGATAGTCGCTGTCTAAGTATTTGCAACTCAGACCTAGACAGTGAGCCTTTTGTTTGCCTTCACTTAGCTTTTACCTGTACCTGAACAGTGTCACCCTGGCATCGCAAAGGTCCTAGCTCCACTACAGGAGAAGGGCATGGATACCCTGTCTATTTGTTTGCCAGTGATGAAACTGAGACTTGGTGCGGTTAAATAAGTCACAGTGACAGAACTGGTGAACAAGAAAGGTGGGACAAAGTCTTCCAATTGATCTTCTTGCTGGCTGAAATCAGAGCTATCAAACTCTGACCCACATAGCAACCTGGCCTGTCATCTACTTTTGTAAATAGAATTTTACTGGGACATAGTCACTTTCACATGCATTTACACACTGTATAGCCTTACTGATCTAAGAGCAAAGTTAGAGCACTGTAACACAGACCACACAGCCTGGAAAGCCAGAGGTATTTACTCTGGCCATTTATAGAAAGTTTGTCATCTTCTGTTTAGGAAAAAGAATAATAGCAAGACCCAATTTATGAAGTAAGACATTACCCATGCTTTCTTCTATCTGAGTGAATAAAGCAATGAACAATAAAACAATTGACCATGGCACTTTTATATTAAGTATATTTTATATTGAAAGAGCCACACAGTGTCTTCTATGTAGTATTTCCATGGCATTCATCATTCCTATCATGATTATAGAGAGAAGGGGCTTGAACCATTGAATATCAAATGACTCTTAAAGCCATGGCACAAAAGTTTTCTCCCCAAGGCTTGCCATGCTTAGGAGTTCTGACCTAGAGGCTAGAGGGGCTAGAGGCAAGGCAACATGTTGGGATATGTCTTTTTTTTTTTTTTTTTTTGGTGGTACCAGGGATTGAACTTAGAACCTTGCGCTGGCCAGGCAACAGGCAAGCACTTATTCCACCGAACTATCTCCCCAGCCTCCACTTGCTGGGATTTGAACTGCAGCATTCCATGGCACCTGAGGGCATTCACTGCATTCATGACGTACAAGAAGCCTACTGGCCAGACACCCCCTGCACACCTGCTGCATACTCACAAGGGAGCATTTAGGTTGACCCTTTCCATTGGAAGACCCACCCATATCTTGTCTGGCAGGATGCCTTAGTGAGGTATACATTCTCTGATGGCTAGAAAACAAGCTATGTCTGTAAAATAAAATAAATAAAAAAGGAAAATGCCTTCCAGTGGCAGGAAATACAGCTGCCATGAAGCTATCAATGTTTATGGAAGATGCAGATGTGTTCGGTATAGACAAAAATACTGGCACTTGTTCTTCATCTGCACAGCTTCTCAGTTAAACTCTACAGGAATAATGCTTTCCAGGGTGCAAGCATCTGTGTATGACAGAGATGGCCAAATAGACTGGTGCAAAAGGACTGGAAATCCATCATCTCATGCAACATGAAAAGCACAAGTGGCCCCAGGATTGCTTCATTTTCTGCGCCCACATGATCGAGGAACCATGCTCTCTCTACATTCTCTTGACCATTTTCAGAGTGAACTGTTGATTCTTCTCTGTTGGAAAAACTGCTCTTCTGACAGTGTATAGAGGAAGAAAATTAGCTGTTTACTTCCAAGAGCTTCCTCTTAGGACAAGGAAGTCTTTCATTTTGCTGGAGGTTTGTCTCACATTCCAGCCCAAGTGGGACCCTGGCAGAGCTGAGAATGAACATGATTATCTCAGGCTTCGATGCTAGGGCTCAGATGGGGCCGCTCTCCCCATGAGCTAAACAGCATGTGGAAGAGAGGGAACATTTGAGGGCGATTTGGGCTCAGGTTACGAAGAGAATTTGGGAAGGGCACTGATGCTTATCTTCTACAGATTCTGTTTAAATTATGAATAATGTTGTAAAACAAATTGCTTAGATTACTCCAAATCATAACAGTAGAACTTTCTTTCCAGCTGCTGATCTTTAGATCTTTATGTCATGCTTCTGATCTAGACTTTGTTTTTTCAGGACCAGGGTTCAAACTCATGACCTTGCACTTGCCAGGCAAGCACTTGTGCCATGGAGCTATCTTCCCAGCCCCTAGGTTATCTGTGAAAGACCAATAATGGACTTAGTAGTGATAGAAAGGGAAATCTTGATTGAAGAGGCGATGGGAGACAGGAGGGCAAAGGGGGGGTCAGAAGAATGAAGACAAAATGATCACACGCTAATTCCCAAGTATGAGTGCACTTATTATGTGTTGAAAATATATGATAATCAAAAAGAAAAAAAATATATGTATCAATATCAGTGCATTGCAGGCATTGCTCCAAGAGCAACACTATCAGGACCCAGAAGAAATTGTGAGAGTTGGGCTATAGGAATTTTATGGGCACTGGTGCATGAGCTTGCTGGGCTTTTTCCCACCCTGGCCAGGAAGGAGCCACACGGCTTCCACTAGGACACATTAGCACAGGTGTAAAGTAGTGGGGCCACTGAACTGTACCCTAAAACCACAAACATCTTGAGCAAAGTGAACCTTTTCTCTTCATAAGGGTGAGTGTCACATACTTGTTACAGTAGAAGAAAACTGACTGATACACCTTCTTTCCTCTAAAATGAATTATAGTATTAGAAGAGTACCTCTATGGACAGAGGTAAAAGAAAGTGGGGGAAAATCGTCATGAAAATAGGATACTACTGAAGAGAAATGAGACAAGGAACGCAGGAGTCGGAAGAGTCATAGCTCACTGCTTAGTTCCCTGTCCCAGGAGCCTAGAACATCTGCTTTTCTTCACACCTGTAAAATAATGCCCCCGTGCTTCAGGAACAGGTGTGACAGAGCTAGCAGCATGCATCCACTCATCCAAAGCAGCTGAGTGGTAAAGACTGGACAACAAGCATACTGGCTCTGCCTATGGGAAGATGAGGCTGCGAAGGTATAGGCATCTGATCAGGTGTGTAGTGCAGTTTGGTAAATACACTGCGGCAAATTGAAAATAGGAGGCACCATTCTGAGAGTAAAAGCACTAAAGTTCTTCCATTATAAAATTAAATAAGCCGAGCCCTAAGCATTTTAGAGGTAGTAGGACACAGTTCCAGAACAGACCCCTTAATAGTGCCATGCTGAAGGGCTGCACTTGTATGCTTCTCATAGACCAGACACTACTTGTACTTTTCCCATACATTAGATGATCTGATGTGCCCCAATCCCCATCCTCACGTTTCTCATTTCACAGAATAAAAAAATGAAGACAGTTACGACGAAGGACTTCTGTAAGTCAGGCTTCTGTGTGCATGGAGAATGTGGGAGAGCCCAGCCTTCCTGCTGGGGCTGTGAAACTCACATTTACTGGGAACTTTATTCAAGGCCTAGCACACACATGGCCTCAGGCCACTCCTACAGTCATTCTGTGGTTGTTCAAACTTGGTAGTGATCATTACCTATAATTCACCTCTGAATACTAGCAAAAGGAAATCTCATTCTCTGAAGGTCAGTACCATGACAAGGGTGCACCAGGGGTCACAGTGATCTCTTCATTATAGTCTCTCATTTAGTTTACTGACTCTCGTGCCACGCCCTCACCTTCACTGTTCCAGACACAAACCATCTCCTCGTAATATTGCAGGCTTCACCCTGAGGGCCTTGAAGTCAAAATCCTATTTCAAGGCCAAGGTTACTGGTCACAGCAACCTGTCTGTCTGTCTGTCTGTCTGTCTGTCTGTCTGTCTGTTTCAGAAGATCATGCTATATTAGCTAGCACACATTTATCTTCACCCTGAAACTTTGTGTGTGTGTGTGTGTGTGTGTGTGTGTGTGTGTGTGTGTGTCTTTTAGAGACAGGGCCTCACTATCCAGCTCAGGCTGGCCTTGAGTTCACTTTTGTAGTCCAGGCTGGCCTAGCACTCACACTGATCCTCCTGCTTCAGCCTCCCAAGCGATGGGATTACAGGTGTGTGCCACCAAGCCTGGCTTCTATGAAACTTTCTTGATAAGCACTGTGCAAAGCTAGCTGGCATCCTGGAGGTGCAGAAGGGGGCAGTCCAGACGTCACTGTCCCCAGAAGAGTAAAGGTGAGCCCCATGGTATGAGGCAAGAAGATAGGCAGCATCTTGCTCTCTAAATATGCAAGAGACTTGGGCATGGAGCTGTTCTCCTGAGGCGACCTGACCCTTGGCTCCCTGGCTTTGGAACATAAGCTTACTGCTTTGATTTGGCTTTGTTTTCCCGCTCCTCAGTCCTGTGGCTCAGACCTCTCGAGATGTGTGATGCACCTCGCATGCCAACTTTTCCCACTCCCCTCACATGTTACGTGTGTTAAAAATATATCCGCATTAATTTGAAAAGCAAAGCAAGGATTCAACTGTTCAAGAAAATGAATGGACAGAGAAAAATAAACTTGGCTTTTAAAAAAGACAAATGCTAGGAACCGAGAATAGTGAAAATCTTAGTTTTCTCCCTTGCTGAGTTGATCAAGACTGATACTAACTTAAGTGGGCCTGTCACTAATGCTATTTTATAAGAAGACGCATACTTGCATGTGCACGCCCCCACATACACACACATACACACACACACACACACACACACACACACACACACACAAGCACACTTACGTGGCACATGACCCCTAGTATATTTCAACGTGTGGATCAAACCGTGGACTCAGTGAAAAATTCCACAAGGTAAGAGCACTACTTGCAAACCAAATAGGACAAGTAGAGTTTGAGGACCAGTTGCTGAGAGAGCTAAGCATGCTCACAGACTAAAAGCAAAGGTCAAGATGGAGCATTGCTGCTGCTTTTGAACACCTAAAGGGCACTCAGGTGGAAAATGGAATACACTTGTGGTATACACAGAGCTAACATCTCTGATAGAGGGCAGAGACAGGTCTTACCTCAGGCTGAGAAAAAAATCACAACTATTAATATTGTATAAAAGAGTATCATTTATTTTTGAGAATAGCAAAGTCCCTCCCTAAGATGAATTTCTTTTGCAGAATTAATGCATTTGTTGAATAAAAGCCCTGCTCTGAGTCTTGGCTGCACCCTGCATTCATTTGGTGAGCTTGGAGACACTGTGAGCCTTGGGCTGCCCCCTGGAGACGTCTTTTAAAGTTCTGTGGGAAATGAGAACCTCAGTATATTTGGAGGTCCCTTGTCTGCGTACGTGCACTGACAGTAAAGACCTCAGAAGAGTGGAGGACGTTTTCATCCTTCAGTCATCTCTGAATGGGCACACATGGCTGGTGGCCTGCCCCTCTGTTCTAAGCTAGACAAGGTGTAGTGGACTCTGGCTGTGCCACCCCATCTCGGCTCCCTAGTGCTTTAAAACACGAGACATCCCAGGGCACACCTGCTTTTCTTTATCAGAAAAGTTTCCTTTCCCAGACTCCTCTTTGCCCATCACAGAACAGAAAAGAAAAATAAGCAAACAATTGTTTCTGAGCACCCTTCAAACCTGATCTTGGCAGGAACTTCCTCATACTTCAGAGAATGTACAATTCTCAAGGCCATGTTCTGAACTGGCCCTCTGGGTTTCTCCAGTAACCTCCAATCAAACTCTCCCACCACTATTCACTGAGAAATGCCATTCTGTGATGCTTTTACTTCTGTTCTTGTTGCCAGGCCAACACTGTCATTCCCTTCATCTACCAATCAAATCACCCACACTAGAATATCTGTGTCAGTGTCTGAGGTGGAGAATTCCACACTAGGCACTTAGAGAAGAGCTAGATCTAGGCTGACCTGAGGAACCACACACTACAACAATGATAGCCAACAAGCGAACAAGACCCAAGTTGAAGACTGTATCTCAACTACTTCAAGGAGACGATGTAAAGCATAGCACCTAGGTATCTATGGGGTGCAGACTGACTGGTCCTGTCTCCCGAAATTTACCCCTTCAAATCTACTTTCCAATGCAAAGTCACTGGAGAAGAGTTCTCTGGGCAGGAACAACTGGACTTAAGGCTTTGCAAAAGAGACCCCCAGAGCAACACCTCCTCTGTCACCCACATGAGCCTTGGGAACAGAAAGCAAGATGATGGTGACCAGGCTTTGACTTGATCTTCTGGCCTCCAGAACTGTGAGAAACACTAAGGTACTGTCTAGGCTGCCTCAGTGACGTCCTCCACAGTAGGCTGAGCTGACTGAAACCCTCTTTTCGGTGCATTCAGTTTTCACACAGCCTGGTCGGGCTCTGAACCCAGTACTGTCTACACCACAGCCATATACTTAACCAGCACTCTATGCCTCTCTAGCTACTAGAGATCACTATTTTTGATATTTATCAATCATCTTCATTGTGCACAATCTCCTCATATTGTATCTTTTTTATTTTTTTCTAGTTTTAAATTCTGTTTTCTGCATTCTCTCAGGCTTTAACCGAGAGCAAACTGCTCAAGCAATAGCCATGGCTCATCCAGATGGCGGGCACTGACAAAAGTTCTACAAAACACTGTATGTGGTTTCAAGGTAAATCCCGAGGGAATTTCACTGGCATTTGTCAGATACAAAAGTTACATGTTTTATTATGTAGGTCTTGCTTTAACTTGGCCTTAATCACCCAGCAGAAAAGGTTAACCATGAGACATAAAAAGTAAAGCCAGATTAATACGCAGAGCTATAAATGGCTTAAGTCAACAGCTTCTGACATTGCCAGTTCTGCAGATAATCCACTAGTATTGCAGATTATTGGACTATACAACTACTTTCTCTTAGTTCAATGAGAAGAAATATTTTTATTAATAGTGTTTAGAAAAGCTATCATGTCTGTATCTTGTACTCTGAACAATTACTATGAAGACAACAATATGCATTATGTTAATTTTGTGGCTGTCCTACTAACGTGTTTTGAAACTGTCTCGTTATTTATTTTGTATTAAAATTAATAAAAGTATCATCTTGTGTAAAAAACATAAAATCAATAAAAGAAAAAAAATTGTTTTCTCAGTGCCACTAGCATTTCTATTACAGAACATCAATGGACAATGTGAATAATTTAAGTCATGTCACTTGCATTATGAAGGGTTAAATTTCTCATAAATCTACTGTCAGCAATCCTGGCCTCAACTTTGAGCCTTAGCCTAAGGGAAATTTTAGGTTTGCTAATCACAGCCAGAATATTCTAAGCAGTACTAACCCTTGGGATGCTCCAGATGACCTTGATTTCAGCATTCTGTAGGGAGACTCAACAGGAGTTACCATAGCAACCAACACTGGTGAATGAGGATGATTTTCATGTGCCTATCTCTGGATTACAACTTAAAAAAATAGGCAACCAGAGGAAAATTATGATTTTCAACCACAGTAGCTACAATAGCAATACGACGGAATCACCAGCTAGTTCCCTAAAAACTAAAATTGAAAGCCCTGCTTATCTGTTCTGTTTCTGGCCCTTCAACCCCTTCCTGTGCCTTTCTAGTGGCCTTGCCTATAGCTCTGTCTTACTTGTGATGGGCTTGTGGTGGGCCCTTTCTTACCAAAGACTTTGCTTATGTTCCCCGTCTTCTGGCCCCAAAGCTGTGTCTTCCTATACACAGTTGTCCCTAGTCATCAGTAACTTGTATCAACTCTAAAGGAGGCAGTAGTTTTAATTTCATACAGCATGTATCAGATGGCATTATTCTGCGTAAGTGGAACAACTGCCAGCAAAGGCATTAGCAAAGGGTAGATTAATGGCTCCAGCTCTGCTACACATTCACTCTACAGTCTTGGGCTGTTTGCTTATCTGTGCCTGAAATTCACTTTTCTCATGTGCAGAATTTGGATAATTACAGAAGCTCCCACATAAATTCATACAAAGCTTCAGCAAGACAATGGCTATAATGTACTCGGCACATTGACTACCACATAGCAGGTACTCAGCAAATACTAGCTGAAGCATCATTAACATATTTTATTAGAGAACTTCCTGAGGGATGGATACTCAGGGAGGATGCACAGGTAGTGAACAAACTCTGCTCTACAGGTCTGGTCTGCTATGGTTTATGTCTAATTGTCCCCCCAAAGCCTCATGCAGTCATGGGCCAGGGACTTCCATAGATTGAGACTTGACTCATGACCCACTGGGATTATGTGTTTTAGTATCAATGGGGTTATGTGTCTGAGTATTTCTGGAATTGTATGGGGGTGACCTAAGGCAAATAGGCTGAGGCAGAGAGCCTGAATGTAATATAAAGGGAGACAGAGGGACAGACAAATGCTGTTGCTCTCTGCTCCCTTGGTTGTTCCATTGCTTCTGTCACCATTGTTGCTGTTCCACTGCCATGAACTGCTGGTCTCTTCATTGTGCCTCTCTGCTTTGGGTCCAGCCGAGTATGAACCGAAATCTCCAGTAACTGTGAGCTAAATAAACCTTTCCTCCCTTCATTTTGAGTGTGGGGTATTTGTCCCAGTGACGATAGAAGGGTAACTAAGACATAATCTGAACACTGGATCATATAGGTTTGATCACCTGTGCAAATTGCTTGACCTCTCTCAGACTCCAAAGCATTGTCTAAAAATGCATCCCCCCCCCATCAATTACATGCTTTTGGTCACATTTGAAAGGATGTATGATGTGCTTGTTTTAGTTTGTTGTTGAGACAGGGTCTCACTATGCTGTGCAGGTTGACTTTGAAACCAGCAAGAGGCCAGGCTGGTTTTAAACTCTCAGTGATGCTCAGGTTTCAGCCTCCCAAGTGCTGGCACTACAGGCATGTGCTGCCACACCCAGTTTGAGAGAACTCCGAAGTTCTTTTAGTGGGTATCCCAAAACTTTATTTTCCTTGCCATGTTAATCATCTTGCTCACCTTCTCAGAGGTTGTAAATCTGTTAGTAACAAGTAGCATCTGGTGTTCAACTGATAATTAATGCGCTGTTAAATGCCTAAGCATGCATGTACATTTTGCACGAAGATACACAGTATAAAAGCAGCTTACCAGTAGCTGCTATTGATTCCTAAGCCTGAGGTGTTTATTCACCTGAGCTGAGAAGAGAGATAAATAGAGATTGCATGGCTATGGTGATATAGGTTTGTCATGGCAGAGGGCAATCCACACAGGTAAATCCGACACTGTTGCTCAGACATAACAGTCTGGAAATACAAACTTACATTTTTAAAAGAGAATTTATGTTGAAAGTCAAGTTCAGCTTATGGCTGGTGAGTTAAGAAATCTCATTGAAATTCATATAATTACAATGAACAGAAGGGAACACTTGAAAAGGTTGAAACATAGACCTAATTACTAGCCCATTAGGAGATCTAACTAAGGGAGAGTCTCTCCACAACACAATGCCTAAAGTCGCAGACTAGTAAGTTACAGAGGAGGCTTTCAAATGGAATCATCACAGTTCAAGTCCCATCCACAAAGCCAGCAGTGCTTCCCAGCCTGGCGCATGCCTCTTGGGAGGATCCTTGTAGAAGGGACCGGTGCACAGGCCCAACGAGGTGAGAGATACCTGAAGGCAAGAGAAGACACTGCCTGGCTGATTCTCTTCTGTTCTGAAACCCTGGCTGGCTTGGCAGTGCTTGTGGGATGAAATCCAAATTCGTGAGGCAGGACCCAGGGCCACTTCTGAGCTCCAGCCCAGTTAACCTCATCGCATGGGCCGTTTCCCCCTCATTCCTGTGATCCAGCGACCCTGGGTCTTTTTCAATGGCTGACAGCTTCTCATGGCCCTCGACTTGAGCTCAACCCTATTTATGGAAATCTCTTTCCTACATTCCTCTATCGAATCTGATATTCTGCATAGCACCCATAGAATCCCTCCAAAACTCCCCACATCCTGGGTCTGTGGTTACTCACAACTCACACCTGTACCTGCAGCATGATGGGACCTGGGCAACATAAGGTGCTATTAAACTTTTTTTTTTTTTTAATGGTGGAGTAGAAGCCAGATGTGGTGGCACACACCTGTAATCCCAGCCCCAGCATTTGGGAGGCTGAGGCAGGAGGATCAGTGCAAGTTCAAGACCAGTCTGGGCTATAGAAGTGAGCTCAAGGCCAGCCTGCACTGCAGAGTGAGACCCCATCTGAAAACAAACAAGCAAACAAATAAACAAAGGTGAAATATATTTGGGTATGCAAAATAATGCATATGTTTTTAAAAAGAAAAGGACTTTGAGTAATGACTTTCCTGTATCATGCTAGACCTCCAAGCTATCTCACTAGCCTGACCACAACACATTTATGGTCATCTTGCTGAAAATAAATGTATTTTAATCATAATTTCCAATGTGACAGCATAGGGAAGTGGTACCTCTGCCAGGGCATTTGGTAACTGAGTCCTCATGTGAGGGTTCACGTGGTACAGTACACAATCACCTGTCTACAAGGAGATGCCAGAGAATCTCTCTTTGTCTCTGTCTTTATTTGTCTCCGTCTGCCTGTCTGTCTGTCTGTGTCTGTCTGTCTCTCTCTTTCTGTTTCTCTGCCTGTCCCTGTCTGTCTCTGCCTTTTTCTCTCTTACCGTCTCTGTCTCTGTCTCTCTCCCTCTCTTTCTCTGTTTCTGTCTCTCTCTCTTTTGCTCTCTCTGTCTCTGTTCATCTGTCTCTGCCTCTGTCTGTCGCTTTGTCTTTGTCTCTCTCACCCAGCACATGTCAAGATGGAAGGAGAACACAACCACCTGAAGACTCGCAGGAAGGCCCTCACCAGACACTGACCCTGCTGACCATTTCATCTCCTCTTTGCAGCCACCAGAGCTGTGAGAAGCAAACATCTGCTGTTTAGCCCCACCAGTATATGCTGCTTTTGTTGTAGAAGTCTGAACTAAAACCCTCTATTATGCAACACATCTAGATAACTTGGTCCCGTTATTCATATCTATAACCAATTTACAATCTGTCAGGTAAGAATTTTGTGTGTACCTATAACCTTCATGGGGTGAATAATGAAATGCCTGCAATGGATGAATATGCAGCTAAAGTATCACCCTTTGGCTATGTTCACAACTGTGCATTACTGTACTTAAATTTCAATAACTTAGCACACTGATTTATATAGGAGATGTCAACAAAGTCTCTGTTACCAAGCTTTATCCCATGCCTAAACAGATGGATGTGAGATAAACAGGTATTTTACTATTATATCTTTTTTAAAATCAGAAATAAATTTCATAGGACTTCACAGGTAAAAAGAAAAAGAGCAAATATTTGAGCCTGAGCGCATATTCTTTTTCATTCTGTGACGTCATAAAAATGAATAGAAGTGAAGACTGTTTCTCACCCTACATTAGCTCACGATAGTTTCTTAAATGTGGAGATATTTCAAGAGACTGAGGCTGGGACTTCAAGTACTAGGAAGCAGCACTGGCCCAGAGGTTAAGTCAGGATCCATTGAGCCCCATGAGGAAGGGACGCCAGGGTCTGGGAGCTGCATTCTGGATGTTCACAGGGGCCAAGGGGACTGTGTTGGCTGCCAATGAAGAGGCATGGGTGGCCAGGACAGATGTGAGCAGTTCATTGTTTGTTGGCGCCATAAAAACACTAGGAATTGTATTTTTATAGTCAGGTCCATTGGAGGGGAAGGAGCTCCAGCAGCCAGGCTGGCCCTGTTGCCTTGATAACTGTTCACTGCTGATTCCACTCCTGTGCTCAGTACCAGCGCGGCCGTGTTAACAAGGAGCTGTGATGTTTTGATCTTTCGTTATCATCTGAAAAAAAAGAGCTCTTAGACAAGGAGTAATGCAGAAAATCACACTACGTGGCCTGGTTACCCATCTTTCAGAGTTGTGGATTGGGGCCATGCAAGGGCAAAGGCCACCTGCTTGTGACATTGGGCCTCCTTTTTTTGCCTGGAGTTTAGCTGATCTTGGCATTGATTGGCTCTCTTTCTCTCTGACACATGTCATCCCGGGTCCCTAGCAGCAAAGTCCTATTCCTTCTACTTTCTTTAATTCTTCTTTGTAATGACAGGCACAAAGACTTAACAGGACAGAGACTTAACGTCATTGTCCCTCTTTACTAATGTATCAAAAGTACGAGTGACATATGAGAGCCTAAAATGCAGTGACTGTAAGAATGAGACACATTGACATGACCCTTGATAAAAATACTCACAACCTTCAGTATTTCCATGCAAAAGGCCATGTACATAACTAACATGAGATGCACATAATTTTTAAAAAGGCATAGTTGCCTCTGCTTTAAAGAATAATATAATTATGGAAATTTGAGAAAATTGTTGGTAATATAAATTCGGTATGCTCCTCCCTGCTGCTGCAGGGAGGGTTCTCTGGCCCCTTGTAGATCTGCAAACCACCACGTGCTAAAGTATCCCGCACACTGTAAGGCAGCGCTTGCAGGTAACCCACACCTCTCTTCCTCCATGCACTAAGTCATCTTTGGAGTCCTTTCAATAGCTAAGATAATGCAGACACTATGTAAATGGTGGCCATAAGCTTGTGTCTAGAGAGGAAGAAAAATATGCGCACGTTCACTTCAGATTAAATTTTAAAAATATTTTTGATCTACACTTGACTCAATCCAAGGATGTGAAGGCCCATTTTATATACACATCCACATAGACGCATGCCACATTTAGACACTGCCGTGTGGTGATTGTGACACATAGTTCATAGACTTGATGTGGCAGGAGATAAGAATAGCACCAGATTCTTACATTTCCATAGTAAATATTTCATGAACTAGCTTTTAAGATCTGTAACCCCAAACTAAATGATAATATTAAAATCCATGTCTAAGGACTTTCAGAATCATTTTTACCAGTGTGATATAATTAAAACAAATAGTGTTTATAACATAGTATACAGTCCTTGAAAACATGATACATAGTCTCTTGTTATTTTGTGCTTCGACTTTCACAGACTCACTGTTTCATGGGTTTTCAAAATATATTAATCAAAATTAATTACCGTGGACTTTTCACTGCATTGTGGGATTTTGTAGTACATACTATCTGTCTGTCTGTCTGTCTGTCTGTCTGTCTGTCTATCTATCTGTCTATCTATATGGTTAAAATTGAGTAGGTTTAGTACAAGTGCCTGCTTGGCAAATGCAGGTCATGAGTTCAAACCCCGGTCCCCCCCCCCCACAAAAATATATATATATATATATATATATATGTATATATATATATATATATATAGGAAGGGCTTTTAAAAGTAAGAAAGGTTTATAAGAGTGTGAGGTTTATAGAACTTCAAAATAGATATAAATACTAAAATAAATATAAGATCATTACTTTGCTGATTTTCACTAGTTGCACAGGTGTCTGGAACCTCACCTTTGTGGTAAACCAGAGAGCATCATACTGTTAATGAGGAAGAGCTCGGTGTCTGTCAGAAAAGGGAGTATCTGCCAGGCTTACTCATCCCCACTTCCCGCCATATGTGAATTGAATGGATGCCTTTACCTGCACTGTCTCAGTTACTCTTCTCTCATGGCTGGGACAAGTACCCAACACGCAAAATGAAGGAAGGAAAGGTTTACTTAGCTCATAGTTAGTGGTGGTTTCAGTCCGCACTTAGCTGGCTCCAAGGCACAGTGGCACAGGGCAGAGGGCAGCGGTTTACGGCAGCAGAAGGCAGCAAAACAGCAAGAGCAAAAGGGAGGAGCAGCAGCAACAATGGCCACAGGAAGTGAGTCTGCCTCCCTTAAATTGCAGTCAGGCTATCCGCTCCAGGCTGGGCGCAGCACTCATACCCATAATTCCAGGGATCATGAGTTAATTACAAATTCTCCAAGTCCGCTCCATGACCACATGAGGCTTTAGGAAGATAACTAGACTCAAGCCATAACAAGCTTCATGGTGAAAAGCGCCAATACCAGGCATGCGGCTGCCTCCTAAACACACTCCGTGCACAGCGGCCCTTGTCACACTGCGCTTGAGGCGCCTGCCACATACCTACACAATTGTGGACTTGCTCAGCTCACAGCCAAGGAGCTCTGGGGATGACCTTGCCCAGCAGCCATGCAGGCTAGCCTTTCTCACAGGATGTCCGGACCGAGTTTGCCTAATGGTGCTGGCATGTTGGCCAGCACGACTAGGAAGAACCCTGTTCACGCATGACCATTTGGACTACTAGAGTCTATCCCAGTGCCCCTTGACTGTCAAGAGTATCAGAGGAAAATGTGCAATACTAGATGGGGTGGCAAAAATCCATGAAAGGTGACTTCTGATGTTCTCTCGAAATCTGCCTGTCTTCAAATTACACAGCCTTGCATCTCCATTTCTGAAGTTCAAAATAATGTGAGATCAAATAGTTTTGTTGAAACTCATTTGGAGGCAAAAGGTGAGGTGAACTACTGTGGGAAAATATATTCTTTATTCCACTTTTTGAGCATATTCATGCTGCCCTGCAGAAATATTAATGTGTTTGACAAAAGTCCCTGAAGTGGTGGCTAACAGACAGTGCCTACATGGAATTTCTTCTCTAAATTTTGAATTTTGCAAGTGGCTTGGGCTCAAGGGTTTGCCGGAAGAGCTGGGTTCCCACTGGGGCTTGGGCTGCTTCAATGCCACCTTCTTGATGAATACATCCTTTAAGTTTCCAGGCTCTGTGTCACTTACTCTGATTTTGTATCTTTCCTTCTTAGCACTCCAAATAGTACATGGTTCAGAGAAAGCATTCGAGAGTGTGAACTGAGCAAGGGGGGCCGGGCATGGGCCGGTGTCTATGGCTTGCGGTCCGGCCCTGCTCGGCATCCTGGACTCTACAGCCACTCTGCTGCCAGAGCCAGACAAAGCTCTCTGGGGGCAGGGCCTGGGACTACTCCTGCCCTTGCACAGAGTGGCTGTCACAGCAGGGTTGATGAGTCAGTCATCTGCTAGTGAGAAAGGAGTCTCTAGTTCAGAGTATCAACTTTAAAGCATAAAATTTAAAATGGTTTGGGCCCTAAATAAGAATCCTAAACTAAACTAAAAGCAAAAAATCTTGTGTATAATTCAACTACCATGAATTATTTCCTGCATTTTATTGTGATTTGCTCTTCATTGATAAGTCTCCTCTACCTTATGAAATATATTTCGTAAGTTGAATGTTATCAGCTTGGAAAGATTCCAGAAAACAGGAGTGGTTTATAATGTCAAAGGGACAGTTGGTGCTTTCATATTTCCAAGATGAATATTTCAAGATAAATTGGTAAACATGTCTCTTAATTTTGCAGTAGATCCCTCGACTACTAGGCTTATGTGTGAAAGAGCAGGGTGCTAACTCCTTGGTACTGCAAGACGTCAAAGTCAACTTGGAAAAGCTCTATGTCTTACATCCAATTTAGTGAGTACCAGGAAAGGATGAGTGTGTGTGTGTGTGTGTGTGTGTGTGTGTGTGTGTGTGTTGTAATAAACTTTACCAAGGAGGTGACTGGCACATGTGGGCACCTGGACATTTAGGAACTCAGAGCAGGAAGGGGCAGCTGCCGGTGGGAAGCGTGAGGCTCAGTGTACAGATGCCCACCCTGCCCCTAGCCCAGGCCACAGTGCTGGCTTTCCAGGTCTGTCCACTCCTCCTTGTCCCTCCGCTTTCTTTCCTCTTCATGCACAGCTGTGGTGTCCTCTGCCCTCCCTGTGCTACTGGGTTGCTCTGAACATAAACATGAAGCATTGCTCGTGAAAGGTTATTTGCAATAAAAGCTGCTGCACAACCACTGGCTGTTATTAATTCTGCACTAGGGCAGTGGAGGTTTAGTCAGCTAGATCCTATTTATGGTCACTATCAACACACATCAAGTTTCAATTCTTCTGATACAACTCAAAGCTGAACATCCCATGGAATATACTTTTAAAAAGCAAATTCTTCTTATAATTTAATAAGAATAATTGGTCACAGAAGTTTCAGAAATATACCCCAGCACAACTACTAATGTGAGACCTAGGGAAGTGTGTAATTATAGAATAGAGTCTCCTCCACTGCTTCCTGGAGAATAGGAGACAAGGGAGCTTCCCTCAGGGGACAAGTGTGCTTTCTCTGAGGGTATGTAGTGAGACTCCTCATTTCTCCCACTGAGCCAGAGGTGGGAAGGCAGAAAAGGATGGGCTGCAGGAGTGGGGTCACAGCCCCAGTCCTGTGGTGGCACTGGGGGGGGGGGCTGAGCTACCTCAGGGACCATCAGCTATCTTCTCCTGTGGCCAGTACTGTCTCTAGTACTTTTAAAACAGAAGTGATTCTTTATCCAATACTATGGTGGGATCAGAGGACATCTTTCAGGGATTTGTGAGCTTTTGGATCAGTGTGTGTGTGTGTTGCAGAGTAAGAAGAAATAAAGGGCATTGATACTACTTCATTCTTCACCCTATGTTATACTAAGCACATTCTAGGATTTCGTAAACATGTGCATCATGATCTATGCCTTTGAGTTGCTCCCAAACTTAGGAAACAGAGAAGAGAGATGAGCAGCTGAGGCCCACACAGGTCCATCCCAGGATGCACGGGAGTCAGGACAGCTGAGGAGATGTGGTGGGAGGAAGCTCAGCTCAGCTCTGAATTGATGTGTTCGGCATCCATCGGAAGCCTGAAGAGCTCCTCAGGCCACAGGGTGTGCAAGTGTGGAAACGGCTTCTGCTGCCAGGCTGCTGGGGTGGGTAAGGAGTGACTCCCTCTCAAGGGCTGAGCTGTTCTCCAGAGCTGACACACAGGGGAGCACGTGTGTGTAGCTGGAGGGAACCAGGTCACATGTGTCCTTACATGCCATACTAAGAAAATTACATAGATGTAACAGGGCTTATTTTTTCTGTTAGAAAATTAAATGGGTTTTCTCTCAGAACAAATTATTCACTTGGAGTTAGAGTGCACAGCACACTTCCCACAGCGCCAGATGCGTGGCCACGCTAGAAGAATCGAGGCCTCATGATGTGGCAGTCAAGGGATTCAACAGTGATGTGTGGAAGCCCTCGGGAGCAAAGAACGGAGTCTTTGCAAGTCTTCACGAAAAGACGCGCCGGCTGTCTCTGGAGGGCGCGGCTCTTAGGCATCAAAGGACTCTCAGTACTGCTCCTGTAAGAACAAACAGCTCTCTAGCAGTTTAACGCTGAAGTTTTTTTGTACATTCTGGAAACAAAAGGTCGACAGCTGTCCCTGGAATCATGACATGAGGGTTTTAAGAGGAAGGGACCCCCGTCGAGAGGCAGGGGCCCATGTTCCATGCTCGTGGCCTCCTTTGCTTTCTGCTGCTATGTAGGGGACAATGTCTAGCCAAGGGAAAAGAAGGGCTCAGTGATATTTAGTTTATTCTGGGTCTGGGACTCACCTAGCATTGATCAAACAGCCAGTTAAAAGCAAAAAACAAGAGCCAGGCAAATAGCTCAGCAGATTAAAGCACCTGTAAGTAGGCACAGGGGCTGGTGGTAAGTTCCCCAGGCTGGCCCCGTCCCCAGGGCACACTAAAACAGCCATTGAGACTGGGCAAGGTAGCGTGTGCCTGTGATCCCAGCTCTTGGGAGGCTGTAGACAGTGGATCACTACAAGACCCAACTAGTAGGGAGACCCTGAACACCGTGTAATCCCTTGCCTAAAACACACACACACACACACACACACACACACACACACACACACTACAAGAGCAAGAGCCAATCTGGTCTCAGCTCCTCCTGCCTTGTATCTTAGACCTCATTGACAAAGGATACTGATTAATTTTCCTCTAGAAAGTATTAGGTTTTAGTTCTTCACTTTGTACCAAGAAAATCTAATATTTCTTAGCTGACATGTTCCACAAAATAGAAACTATTAAATTACTTCTCAATGCCGGTCCTCTCCTCTGTGGCCAGGAGGTGTGACTGGTGCCTTTCCTAGGCTTATATGCTGTGTTCATGGCCCAGCCCCTGCTTGACCCACCCTCTGTCCAGGTGCAAAGCCCTGCGCATGGCTGCTGCCACTCAGGATGGCCTGCATGTCCCCAAATGTGCAGATCTTGTGCAAAGTCACCCTTTCTTCCGCAGTTCTGGCACTATTCCTGTTCCCTACGACAACATTTCCAGATGCGTTTGCCACACAGTCTTGGGAGGAAGTAAGCTCTTTAAAATTAGAGACTGGTTCTGCTCCATCTTTTATTCTCTTAAAGCATCCAGATTGGCAGTGCCTTGCATGTGTTCAATATACGAGTACTGATGAATAATAAGGTTCTCTAGAATCGGACTTCTTCCTGTAATTTTGTTCTAAACTACATCTGACTGAATGAGCTCAGGCTTTATTTTAGACTTCTACTCAATGTTTACAAACTTCACTGAAATTTTCTCTGCACTGGCTTCCATGTGGATCCAGCCAGAACTGAGGGTGTCTTACTTTTCCTTCGTGTGATTGAAATTGACAAGGAAAATATATATTTTTTTAAAAAACTGAAAGAAAATGAGCTACAAATGTGTACTGTTTTGCTTTATTTTTAAAGTTAATATTGATGAGCGCATGCCTAGAGGACACTACTAGAATGTCCCTAGTAGTCAGACTATGTTCTAAGTGGTGGTATTTTGGTTGGACACTTGAGTGGGACACAGAATAATCAACACTTGAATATAAGGGGAGAGAGATTTACCTTGGCTTATGGTTTAACTCAGTGGTCAGCTGGCTCCAGCAGAGAATTAAGAGGGCAGAGGGGCATGGCTGAGGAAAAGACAGTCAACCAAAAGGAGACAGAGAAGGGAGGCGTTTCTGACAGGAATGCACCTCCCAGGCCTCATGGCATGCATACCATCCTCTGCCAGCCCTCAGCTCCTGATTGCACTTCCAGCTACTGAGCTCATCAATTCAATGGGTGAATGCACTGTTCGATACTGAACCCCATAATCCACTCCCCTCCCAACACAGGCCACTCCTGGGTTCATTTTAGATCTAAGCCATTCACACAAGTCGAGATGGGCAACGCCTTCTAATTCTTTAAAAAACAACTTGTGGTCAGGAACCAAAGGACATGTACACAGAACACAGTCGTGCTAAAGAAAACACGAGAACCCATAGGAGGGGTGGCTCCTTCTTCCTTGCTTAGAAGAGGTCCTTCCACTTAGAGGATGCAACACCTGAGTCCCCAGAGAGGAGCAGGACAAAATGTCCCAGAGGACAGAACTGCATACATAATGGCAAAAGAGATACAGCACTGCTGTGGCTCCCATGTCCTCCAAAGTCTTTGTGTTGACAAGTTGATCTATAGAGTGGCAATGGGCTTAGTGGAAGGTGTCTGGGTCATCAGGCTCCATTCTCACAAAAGGACGCCTGCCATCACGATGGGAGAGCGAGTCCTTTTAAAATGACCAATTTAGAACGAGACTCTTTCCATACACACTCTCCCCTTTTGCCTTCCTCCTTCCTGGTGGCCACCAGCAGACGTGGCTCTGGGTGTTGGATGTCCATGTGTCCATATCCATGAGTCAGAGTGTCCAGTTGTGGGATACTATCTAGCTTCTGGCTTTCTGCATTAGCAGCGCCAAGCACACAAAAGAACTTATTTAAGAAACAGTATGTATTTGTCATGGCCACCACTTTTCTGGTGAAGGGACACATCTCAGAAAACACAATAATTAATCTAAACAGTGTGTGATGCCAGCCAGTTTCATTGCAGACCCTGTGTGTGTGTATACACACACACACACACACACACACACACACACACACACACACATGCACACTGGCTAATAATATATGCTTCACTTTTTATCCCACTGTTACTCCAGTTTTCTATTGTTACTGCTTTTTATTTCTTTATTTTTTATCTTATAGAAAAAAAAAGGTGAAACAAAATTTTATGGTGACAATGCTGAGAAATCCCCAAACCTGAAGGCCTGAGGCCATGAATTATGCTTTGTCTGATTCATTTAGAGCTCAGAGTGATTCTACCTTGAAAAAGACACAGCTCTGTCTTTTAGAGGTTTAGATGATTAGGAGATCAGATTACACTCCTTGGGAGAAAAGGGGAGCTCTCCTTACCTAGAAATCAGACATCACAGTTCTTAAGGATAACAGCGACATGCCCTGCCGTAGCTGCATGGCACAACTTCAGCAGTCTTCAGCATCCTCTGTGAGTCAACTCAGCTAGATTAAGGGGTCGAAAGGGGAGTGTGAGCACAACAACCAGCTGTCCAGGAGTTTTAACAATGGCACGTTGAGTAAAGGTCAGGGCCCTTGGTAAATGTTCATGAGAGATACAGTGCTTGTCTTAGCTTTAGAGGGTAGAAAGGAGTAAACAGTGTTTATAGGGCATGAGGCAGTGTGAATTAGAGACGAGTCTGCAAATATTGCAGTCTGCAAACAGAAATAAAACAAAACCAAAAGAATGACTAAGCAAAGCCTATGTCTCTGCAGCTAGCTTATTGTGGTGAGAAGACTTGGGACATAGACAAGAGTGACACAGACTTTCTGAGAAGGTAGGTAGAAAGGAACTGGGGGGGGGCTTGTAAGATAACTCCACAGACTAAAGCACCTGCTTAGGCAAGCTTAGGAAAGCACAGGACCATGGTTTGATCCTCGTCCTGGACGCTGCACCGGCCCTGCCCCTGGGGTGAGCTGCGCTGGCCAGGGAGTCCAGGTATTGTGGCACATGCCTGTAATGCCATCGCTGGGGAAGCTGAAAACAGGAGAATTATGATGCATCTGAGCTGCACAGTGAGACCCTGTAACGATCAAATACATTTAAAAGAAAGGAGTTGTGGAGAAAGAAGTAAAAATAAAATGTGTTTGCATGCAAGACAAATCATATCTCCACAAGGGAAACCAGAGCATTTGTAGCTTGAGAGAGAAAAAGGCACTCCACTGATCAATGAAGCTCTTATCAGCACCTGTGTTGCCTATTTTAACAGTCTTTGAGCCCATTCTTACTAATTCAGTGCAGACATATATAATGAAGACCTGAGGAAAATGAGGGAATTCAATGAAACCCTCATGCTCTCATTAGGAAAGGTGAGAACCATAAAGATCTGAGACAACTCAGGCAACCTCTGTGAACCTGTAGCTGAGACTGGAGCAAAGCTGTGGCAAAGCTCTGCCAGGCTGCTATTGAGAACTAGCTTGGGGAAAGATTTTTTTCCAGTGGATGTGAATTCTCAGAAATGCTACAAGTTCCAGGACTTACTCAGAAGGTGCTTAGCTTCTAAAAGCAGCATTGCACATTTTAAAGAGTTTCCCTTGCTTCTTCATCCTCGTCTTTCTACTGAGGTCCCCATTTCTGAGGAAAGAGAGGGGAATTTGCACTGAACAGCACTGTGCCGTTGCATACTGTGCCTTCCACTTCATTTTACGCCAAGACCACTTTCATGGTAGATAACTTTATTCACCTTACACAAGTGAAGAAGCTGGTGTTCAGGTATCAAATCTTAGGACACCCAAGCAGAGAGAGCTCAGGTTCATGTTGAAGTTTGGTTTACCTGATTAGAAGACTCAGGCTTCTTTCAGAGGATGACATTCCTTACAGCCTTCTGGGAAGGTGACCTCAGAGGCACATGGAAAGACTGGGACAGCTAAGCCTGGGGAAGCAGGCTAATAAAGGGTGACCAGCACGCCTATCACCTACAGCCAGTCCTCTGCCCTTCGTGTTTCAAGTCAATCATTCACAGGATTTCCGGACCCCAAGACCACACACAACTGGGTTTCATTGAATAATGTGTTATACTGAATAGCAAGAAACAATATAGATTTGATGAGATGGAAACACCATTGTGCCAGACCCCATGTGGGGGATATTTTACTAAGAGCCACACACTTTCTGAAGAAGAGACGGCTGTAAAACAGCCCCGACTACAACGTTATTGCTGAGCTGATTTTTATTAATGGTCCCAACAGTTTGTGTCTGGAACCTGAACTCATTAGTGTAAATGGCGAACAAGGCCTATGCATCTTGCTTTGCTTTGCTTTGCTTTGCTTTGCTTTGCTTTGTAGCCTTTGGCTTCCCACAGCTATGCAGTGTGGAGAGCATTTCCTACTTGTGTTACCCTGCTTTCCCTTTAGGAGACAGAAGGTTATTCTGTGGATCTTTTTCTCTTTCCTTTTGCTCCAGCACAGAGTAAGGACAGGCTCTGGGAGACCAATGGCCCCGGAGACAGAGCCCCAAGAAGCTCATGGGAGCATCACCGTGCGATTCTGACAGCACCTCACCTTTGGCCTTTATATATCAGTAAAACCAGCATTAGGCTTCCTACATAATTGTAAGATATATCTGGGTGACACGTAGGAAGAATTAGCACATTACACTGGTAATGTTGTGGGAAAGAACAGCAATTAAAGACCTACAAAAGAAATTAAACTGCTTCAACTCCTAGTAGAGCACAGCTGCCACAGACACCCTGGTCTCTACCAGATGCAATATTTTTATTTTTATATTTTTATGTTTAAAGATTTTTTAAAATTTGTTTCTCTTAAACCTCATTTATTTGTGTTATGGCTGGCTCAGCCTGCCCTGGGTTGGGGTGTGCAGCATGTGGTGCCAGGGATCGAGGAACGGTCACAGCACTGGCCTTAAGTTTCCTCCGCAGGCGCTTTAGACCACTGGGCCATCTTGCTGGCCCAGATGCAATATTTTTAACTCATTCATTCATTCATTCATTCATTCATTCAAAACTGTGCTTTAGGCTCGTTGTGTGCCATTACTGTGCCAAGAGATGGACACACACTTGTGAACCACAGGGTTCCACCTCCCAGGAGTGCCACAGTCTGCTGGTTGGAGCAATCTGTGACTCCAAGGAAAATGTAAAGTGTTGCCAGCCAGCACCTCCCTGGAAACTGGTGCTGGAAATATAGTAGAGCTCCTTGAGGGAGTGATGACAAATGTCTCCGAGAAGAGATGTTACAAGAACAGCATCTTCTCTTTTAAAATTGTATTTATATATTTGGTACAAGGCCTTACTGCAGAGCTTGGAGAAGTAGTGATCCTTCTGTTTTCTTCCTCCTCAGCACTGGGATTGTAATCCCTGTAGGCATGTTGGAGTCTGGCTCAGAGAGCCCAAGGGTGGGGCCAATGTGCTATGTGGTACCAGGGATCGAACCCCGATCCCTATGCTTGGCAATGAAGGTGCATAGTCCACTAGGCTATCTTGCATGTCCTTGAACTTGCATCTTCTATGACCCTAGCAAGACAAGCACAGGGAAAGCGTTCTGAATGGACAGAGCAGCATGAATCTTTCACTCCAAATGTGTGCCCAGGTTCTCCAAAGAGCAATATAGCTGGAGATGACTGCCACAGGAGAACTCTTCAGGGCACCTGAGGACAGCCAGGGGACTTCAGAAAACAGAGATAGTAAAGGTATCTCCAGATACTTTTTAGGGCACTTCAGAGGTACAGGGACAATTACTGATGGCAGAGGCAAAAGGAATGGACAATCTGAGTATGACTTCCATGCTGCCACCAGGGTAAATTAGCAACACCAGCAGACAGTAACCTTACCAGCCTCCTTTCCTGAAATATGAGAATGATGATAGCTCATTCAGGCTCCTGCTGGGATATTTTAGTGAGCACATGTAGCCAATAGTTTCTAGACCGGTCAGTCTTTCAATGGAACAAAAAGCTCTGTTCTTCTTGTCCTTGTTCTTCTTGTTCTCCCTCTTCCTCTTCCCCTCCCTCCTCTTCCTCCTCTTCTTCCTCGTCCTCCTCCTCCTCCTCCTCCTCCTCCTCTTCTTCTTCTTCTTGTTCTTGTTCTTCTTCTTCTTCTTGTTCGTTTGATGTTCTTATCAAGGAAACAGAGTAACTATAAGTAGCAGTGGATGTGAAAAACAGCAAATAAAAGTGCAAGGGTTGAATGGCTCAGAAATCCTGGGGTACAGGTGGGAAGCTAACACACGTGTGCTCACACTGAGCCACACCTACCGTATCGAAGCACATCCAGTATATTACCGTGCCTATCTCTTCTTACAATGCTGGAGGTGGTTGGGACAAAATTACATCTTCACTTTACAGGTGAGAAAATTGAGACTTCCTGCTGAGTTTCTCACACTTAAAATTGTATTTATTAAAAAAAATTGTATTTATTAAACATTAGGTATTGGTGATATTTCATATCAATATTAATGATATTGGATTACAATTATTGGCCATTCACAGACCTTGACAATTGAATCATCCTAGGAGCACTTAAAATACTTATCTTCTATAAACCAAGTTGCTGATCTGTAGCATAGGTTTAGTAAGATTGATTCTGTCTGTCTTGCAGGATTATACTATTGATAATATCAGACAACC
Source organism: Myocastor coypus (assembly GCA_004027025.1). Classification (NCBI taxonomy): domain Eukaryota; kingdom Metazoa; phylum Chordata; class Mammalia; order Rodentia; family Myocastoridae; genus Myocastor; species Myocastor coypus. The sequence goes on from PVJA010002344.1 coordinate 45,792, forward strand.
AACTTGGAAGGACAACCTGTAATAGGGCTAGCTACATACAAATCATAGAAAGACACTATTTTATAAAAACATGTTCATTTCTGTGCCAGCAAACCTTACATCTAATAGGTCAGCAAAGCTCGCCTCCAATTTAAGTACAATTACTGTGTTAAGTGCAATAATACATGTCCTCAACTCTGTGCTTTATGAAGAGGGGTGTGCCAAGGATGCCAGTGCCCGCCGTAGCCACTGGTAGCAAGGTTGTACAGATTTTACATTCATCAAGTGGGGAGCAGAATTGGCGCATTTGGCTCAGGCCCCTAATTTGTAAAGGAACAAGTGCTAGGTACCATCCAGCCAAGGCCTTGCTCACTCCACGTTTGGCTCTGAGACTCTTCCAAATCTGACAGCACCTGAACCTCAGGTTCCAAGTGCCTCTCTCTGGCTCACCCTGGGCTGAGCTGCCCTGGCTCTGCAGCCTTCCTTCCTCTTTCCATCTCCCTGAGGTGCCAGCTCAGGGGCCCTGATTCTGGTGTCCCCATGATAGAAGTCTGAATGTGCCTCGGGCACAGTGGCAAGACGCACAGCTTGAGCTCACTATGCTAAGAAGGGCAAGGAAAAAGAGGCTTTTCCTTTTTACAATGCATGTGATAAAAAGAAAAAAATAGGTAAGCAAAGGGATGCCTATGACATATCTGTGGGGACTTTTTCCTCTCAAAGTCCTTCAGTTAGTAGTTGCATAAAAAGCATCTGCCTTCCTCCACTGGAAAGAAGGTATCAGTGTTTTCCATAGCACTGCCCACTAGGACTCAGTCTGCACCAAGCCACCAGAGCTGGATGAATCCTGAGATCCATCTCCAGCCTGCTACCTCCCAAGCAATTACTCATGAGGAAATCACAGGCTTTGCTGAAACAACATGATTCAGTTCCGATTACAGAGTCACAACTTCAGCTGTTCCTAGCTTGGCCCACTTAACCTGTTTCGATCCCTGTATATTCAGCAGCAAATGAGTTAAGCAACCCTTACAAGGATGCTGAGAGAACAAATGGCTCTGGTAAGAAGCAACTCAGGCCATGTCTTCATGGCAGAAGCACCTGGGAGAAAAAGATGGCCATGAAGGCCATAGTTTCTACTGCATCATCACACATGGCTGGCAGGTGGAGAATATCTGCCCTATTCACTCAAGTTGACAGCCACCAGGGTGGACCCCCCTCAACTTTAAATATTGCATTTAAAATTGCAGTTCTCCCATCAGGGTCAGGGCACATTATTGTGCACTGAGAGAACAAAGCCTCCTCCTGATGAGGTTGGCAACACAGCTGGGGAGACGAAACATCCATTTAAGAAACGGAAATAACTAGAGAAATGAAAAGACTTGAGTATTCAGCTCCCAGGCAGCACTGGGAAGCTCTGAGAGTAGGCAGCCACTGGTGACGTTTTCATGGGAGGCCCCCACTTCATTCCAAGAGAGGGTACGTTTTTAAGGTTCACTGACCAGCAGCCTTGTGTGGGCCACTCGGTTGCATTTGCAAGCCTGGCAGTTGCATTCCTTGCGCTCTCAAGTTACCTAGTTCCTGGACAAGCCAAAGGGTAGTCACTCCATGTGAGCTATTCAGGTTGGAGGAGACAGGTGTGAGTGGGTGGCAGGTAGGATCACGGCTGAGGGAGAAGTAGTCGGAAGTCAGGGCCAGAGACCGGCAGACCAGCACCAAGCACTGTCTGCTGCATTTCCTCACAGATTCTCCGATCCTTAGAGTTTTACCCAAAGTAATAGCAGATACCCTGTGAGGAAAAGGGGCTCAGAGGAAGTGACGGCAGCCTTGTAGGAGGAGTTCTGAGGTGGGCGTGCAGAGCCTTCAGTTCCCAGGGTGCTCTGCTCTTTTTAACAGAGGAAGTCCTGTGGCAGGAGCTGGCTGCCAGGAACCCGAGTCTACACTTCTTGTCTTTCTCTTCTCCTGTTCATTCACTTGAGAGGTAGCACTTCAAAGCCAGCCAGATTTGGGACTGAAAACAGAAGCAACTGCTCAGACGGTGTAGAGGAACTGAAAGATAGCCAGATTCAAACTGACAATACATTTGCAATTTGTCATTTGAAATAGCAAATTCTTGTCAACAGAAAAAGAGAAATCAGAAAAAAGAAATGATTTTCAAAGTCAGGCTACAGAGACGGACTGGGCCCCTAAGTTTGGCAAGCTGATGATCCACATGGAATGACGGTGAGGCCCCAGATGGGGGACAAATGTCAAAGGACCTCTTTATGCTTCCTTACATGTGTTTTACTGCTATCGGCTCAGTGTTCCCCGGACAGCCCAGTTTATTGGTTTGCAGCAGTGACAGAGAGCTGCTTAGAATGCAAGCTAGATCAGCTGGAACCTCCATGATCGAGGGAAAATGAAAAACCAAGTGGAAGAGATTTTAGAGCAATCATTTGGAGCTTCATCTAAAGTTTCCTTACTATGGCTTAACACCATTTTCAGGCTTTTCATATTGAGCTGCATTATTTTCAGTGTAATGTATTTTGGGGGCAAAATGACCCATTTGGTTTGCCAAAACTCGTACTGGACCCTGGAAGTAAGCAAACATGAACGAAACTTTTGGAAATTAGGCACTCGGTTTTCTCATTGCTGGGACAAAACACCGATATTCACAACTTAAAGGAGGGGAGCTTTAATTTAGGTCACGATTTCTGGGAATTCCATCAGTGCTTGGCTTTCTCCAAGGCAAAACTGGCATGGTGTCCAGGACAGCAGGAGAAAGCGGCTCACTGCACAAGCATAGGCCAACAGAGAAAGGAGAAGCCAGGAATAAGAGGCCTCCCTTGCAGCAAGAGATGCCTTGAAAATCACAACTCGGGTGGCCCTGCTCCACGGAGGTCCAACAACCTAGTGGCAAATTCATCATAAGTGGATGAATCCACGGATGTGTAGGGCAGCCTCACATCAAGTCACCTTCCAAATGCACATGGCTTCTGAGTGCCATTTTATACTTGAACTCTGACATGTAGGAAGAACACAGTGACACTCCCGTCTCCCCTTCCCTTCATCTTGATGCCTCGCTCCTAAAGGCATCGCCATTCTGTCTTCTTCAGACTGGCCATGTGGATGTTACTGTCCCACTGCAGAGAAGGAGCGATGAGAATCTTCAGGGACAGGAAGTGATGCATTCCCATGTAGCCTTGGGATAAAGGGTCAGCCCAATCCCCGACCTGGAGGTCTCTTCACTCTTCCCTGCCATTAGTGATTTACCCTTGAAATCATTCAGCTCATGACCATGACTCCATCTGGAGAAAAATCAGACCACTGTTGGCTCAGTTTTCTCACACCTTTTCTTACCATAAGAGTTTTGTACGAAGTAGAAGTGCCCTGGGAGGAAATGGGGCTCAGCGGAAGTGACAGCAGTCCTGTAGGAGGAGTGCTGAGGAGCACACAGAGCCTTCAGTTCCCAGGGTGCCCAGCTCTTCTTTATGGGGTGACTGGCGGAAGGCTGTCTTTGTGCATTTCCTTGTTTCCCTTTACATCTCTGTGATTTAGCTTTATGAATGAAGGCACAGTCAGGGTAGAGACGGTGAACAGGGTGAAAAGCAGGATCTGCTAAATTGTAGTCCTTGTGTCTTATACCCCCCCCCCACAGACCTTCTGTACCAGACATGTTTGCTTCAGAAATTGAACACTATGGGGTTTATCTCAGATTGACTGTGATACTTGCTGATACCTGAGAAGATGAGCAGTTTATACCAGGCTTAACAAATAGAAACATTATTTTTTTTAATGTCAGAATCATTCAAAATGCAACCACTTTAAAAACAAGCCAGAGCTCTTAAGACTTTAAATATATCTATACTTGACAGTCTCTGTAATGTTTCATGATTTAATTAGTAATATTATTTCCCTGGACTTAAGGCTATCAATCATGTTACAGTTATTTCATTTCTGCTGGCCTAAATATAGCCAGATAGACTTCTGGCATTACGCCCTTTGCAAAGATGAGGAAGAATTTTCAAGGAGAAAATGGCAGAAGCAAGAACTAAGACCCCTGTGCACAAGGTGGGCAGAGCGTGGCCCACCCAGCTATTCCATCTTTAATAAATCCGCAGCTACTTAGCATCACCTCTTTTCTCACTGTGGATTAGCTGACATGGAGCCTCCGGGAGCGAGTGTACAAAAGAGCTGAGGAGAAAAAACCAACACGCAAAAGCAATTAATCTAATTAATGGCGGTAATAGTACCATGCATCTGTCTCACACAGTTTGCAGCAGGCACTTCTGCACGAGTGATTTTATTTAACCTCACTTAATTAGCGTTAAGTGCTGAATTGTTTGGTACACACTGTAAAACTCTGCTAATGTTCATAGAAGAGAAAGATCAACATGGGTTGTGGTGTCAGGGCAAGCGGCAGCGCTGGCCGTGGGATGGGGCAGTTACGGGAGGCGGGGCTGGTGAGGAGTTGCTCGGCTCCTTTCCCAGGCACGTCGCCTCGTGCTTTGCAGCACCTCCCAGCTCTCTTCAAAGTCCAGCTCAGCGTCTGACCACCAAGACACGTGCATCTCTCCTCGCTGATGACCAAGCTCTGGAAGCCAGGCACGAGCAGCGATTATGTCGGCTGCTCAGACGGACCAGTCCCACACGTCATTCTCTCCAGCAGCTCAACTGCCTGGCTGTGCTGACTTCGATGAAAGCAACGCGCAGCCAAAGGAGAAAGCCTCTGAAATATTTCTGGAAAGAAAACAAGTGTGGAAAGCAGGGAGGAAAGACGGATTCCTGTGTGCTAGATACCAGCGGGAGAAGAAACGCTGGACTTTATTTGGCCCATGGTTTGAAGGTTTGCAGCGATGAAGCATGAGTTCTGGGGTCAGTATGCAGCTAACGAGACAAAGCTAAGATGCTCAAAGGAAGCTCATTACAGCTTTTCACTTCCTGGGAAGCCAAGACCACCACTGTTGTCATGTGCACCCACATGGCTTTCATATGCACTCATGGATTGTGCTAATACCACATTTCAGACACAGACTCACTTCTCACAAGAGGGAGGTGTCAAAAGCAAAAATATATTGAACTTCCTGAGTGACCCCCAAGCCATGAGACAGACAAAAAGAAAACCAAAACAACAACAATAACAACAAAAAAAACCTCTTGTGACCTTCCAATTGAGACACACAACAGTCTATCTGCAAACTCACCCACCAAATAACACCAAAGAGGGTCCTCCAGCAGAGATTTCCCCAATAGCCCCATTTCAAAGAAAATATTTTAAAACATGATGGAACTTTGGGTGGCTGCCTGTCCAGTGACTTCCTTGAGGTAATGTGACAAGAGAAATGGCACGTGTGTCTCCACTCACTTGGTGTCTGCACATAACTTTTGTAAAACTAGCGTTCTTCCTCTTTCACCATGGTACCCTCTTTTGCATTACCTTATGGCCATTTCCCTAGACGGCTTCACAGTAGTGGCAAACTCACCTAGAATTCCCAACACTTATATTGCTATCTAGACCTATGACATGATTGGGTTGTCTGTCTGGGACAGGCTCAGTAGCTATTCTGCCATCCTCACTGACAGACCAGATGTTTCCTAAAACAACTAGAACTCATTGTCTTTCAGACTTTCCTCCTCTCCCAGTCTATCTCTGTTCTGTCAATCTATTAAAAGTATGTCTTAAATCCTCTAAGAATACATGACCAGATCTTGTGTCTTTTCTTTCCTTACTAAAAACTTCTTTCAGTATCATTAGATGCCAAAATAGTTTTCTCTAGCTTCTTTTAGTTGCTTTCCATTGGATCTCTCTTGGTTGTTGCCTTTCAGAGAGCCTTTATCTATATTTTGTCCCTTTTTCCTCTGTAGCTCCTCTTGGTCTTTCCAATTGATCTTAAACAAGCTGAGAAGCAACTCTTCTTAACCTCTGACGGGTGACACATAGCCTGGCTGCATAGCACCACCTTGTTCTATGCTTAGGGCAACGTCCAAGCAGTTATCCCTAGACACATCATTTCGAGCCCTCTGTCCTAATGTCAGACTCTGTCCTCCACAGTGACCCCGGGCCATCACCAGAGCAGTCATTCTCAAACTTGGCTCTGAGCAGAGTGATCTCAGAGCCAAACCTTAAGTATAAAATACAAACATTTACGCATGGAACAATAAAATCAGACACTGTGTTATGTGTCGTGGCTATGAGTGTTCTTCAAGCCTTCCCTATTTAAGAACTAACACTGCTCAATACCAAAGTATTGGTGATGGTTTGCAGATTAATAAGTTATTTCTCATGAAAAAGAGGCAGTAGTGATTTTTTCCTTCATTTTGTTCACTGTTGTTTGTGCCCAAACTCATTGAGGATTTGACTTAATTTAGCAAAATACTATGTTGTAATCTATCTTAAAATATTGCTCTACACAGCATGGCATCATCTGCATAGCATCAGACTGGAACACTTATTTTGAGTGAAAATTGCCACCAATCACACAGTCCCATAATGCTAAGACAAAACTGTATCAACTTGAGGAAGCTTGGCTGGATGGGTTGAGCTGGTTCTGGACTGAGGGGGCCCCATCCGGCAGGATGTGGAGGGCCCGCCCTGGGATGTGATTGGTTCCACTCTAAGATCGGCCCATCCCAGCAGAGCCCAGCCCAGCTCAGATGAGCCTAGGCCAGCCCTGCCCTGGCTGCTTCCTACCTGGTTCAGTCATGCCCTACTTTCTTGAAGAAGTCCTGTTCTTTGGAGGAGCTCTGTACCAGCACAGAATTTGAGTATGAACTGAAACCTCCACATACTGTGAGCTATTTCCTTCTTTTCATTTTGAATGTCGGGTATTTGTCCCACCAACGAGTAAAAAATAAGTAAGGCACTGGACCTAAGACAGAATGATATCTAGCTCAAGTCCAGCCTGAGCCAAACTTCAGGACCCTATCTCAAAATAAATTTTCCAAAAAGGTCTGGTATGTGGTTCCATGGTACAGAGCTTACCTAGTAGTTATGAGACCCTGGGTTCAATACTCAGCATGGCAAAATAAACACTACATTGGCCATGGATAGCATTTAATGCTTTTTTTCTTCATTATAATTTTGGGTTAAAGGCAGGAAGTGACAGAAAAAAATTAACATTGATAGAGAATTATAGTTAACTAAGCACTGAGCTTGATAAACAGACAGCTTGATCTCTTCAGACTTGTTCAAAGAAGGCAGCCACGTTGGGCTTTATAGATGAGAGACTTGACAATGCCTACATTCAACACAGTGAGAAAATGACAGGTGGGTCACATTTGCTTATTCCAGAGACGCTGACTGTCTTCTGCCTGGAGGATAGCTTAAGGTCTTGCCAGAATCCCATCGTATTTTGTTTTCAAAATGTATTAATCCTTTCAATTTCAAACAAATCTGATAACCTGACTAGATGCTAGTCATAATATTCATAAAATTAGTGGCTTGTTTTCAACTCTTGTTTCTGCTTAAACATTTTCAAGTATAGCGATTTTTAAAATTCATGTATCTATTAAGGTACCAAAGATGTCAGAGTTCGCTGCAAAATTAATAAATCTAGAATGATTGCTAGCAATTCAGTTGCATGAATGTTTCCATTTTCTTCACTGAGTTACACATTTATGATTCAATTTTTCTGTCAAGTTTTAATATACAATAAGATATATCAATCAACTGAACTTAGTAATGCAAAAAGAACTGTAGAATTCTTGACTATATTATTACTCTTTTAATTATTCTCCATATGCTGCTAACTAAAGATAAAATGATTGAATTTTATTTTTAAAATACAAGACAGATCGATGACTTGAAAACAAATGATAATTTTTTATTAACAAAATTAAATAATACATTCAAAACAAAACTTTGAAAATGCAAACATTTTCAATATAAATAGATAATGTATTTGTACACACAGATGTGTTATAAGTATTAAAAGGAATTCTTTAACTTGGTGAAGAATATCTCTAAATATGTCTAACACACTGGATTTATCGAGGTCAGAGATGAAGAACATTGTCTATGACTCTTGGTTCCCTTGATATTGTGCTAAGGACCTTCATCGTACAGGACAGGAGAATGATTTAAACATTAAGATATAAGTGCCATTAATATGGATGGTATGATTATACACATAGAAAATCTATTAAAGTTCATAAATAAGTTATAAGTATCAATGAGGTTAGCCAAACGGGTATATTCAAGGTCAGTTTAATATTACAAATTTACTTTTGAACATTGGCAAGAAAAATCAAAACATGCTAGATGAAATAAAATTTATGCCATATTACAAAAATATAGTGATGAAGAATAAATCTGAAGAAGAGAGAATCCTAGGCAGAAGATCCTAAAACATTACTCCGTGAAATATAGATGCCACCATATGGCCAGGAGCCAGAGGCGCTGGCCTGCCTGCTTGCCACTGCATGCCCAGGTATCAGGTAGCCTCCCATGCTTCCCTGGCTCAGTGCAGCGCGGGCCCTGTGCTAATGCTTCACCTTCGAACTTGAAACATTGACCTAAATTCAGTATGGAAAACAATTTAAATAACAAGTAATGTTTTCTTTCTTTCTTCTATTTAAAATGTATTTGGTTGTTGCAGGGTCTCACTATACAGCTAGGACTCATGGTGAACCTCCTGCTCTTAGCCTCCCCAGCACTGGAATTACAGGCATGTGGCAGACCTGGACTCTGGCTGGCTCCTCCCACGCTAGGGGCAGGGCTGGCACAACATTTGGTGCTAGGGATTGAACCACCTTGCCTAAGATTGCTTAAATAGGTACTTTATTCCACTGAGCTATCTTGCTGACCCCAAATAATGCTTTCGTAAAGTGAGAAGACTTGTACTCTCACCAATATCTTGAGAACCACTATAATAATTACAAGCACAGGATCGCTGCTCAAAGATAGATTCAAAGAAGAATGTGAGACCTAGACATGGCCCAACATCAGAAGACATTTGATTTATAGCAAAGATTATTCCATAGAGCATTGAGAAAAGAGAGTTTTCAGAGGTATTGAGTACTGGGAGAAATAAAATGTGACCTGATTCCACATCATCCACAATTCATTCCAGAGTTCTTAGATATAAATGGGAGAAGAAAAACAAGAATGGTTCTCAATGTAGGAAATTGTGTCTGACACTTTTTAAGATAAGCTACAAGATGGTATAAAGCAATACATTAGGCCACAAAATTAGGAACTTCTAACAAGAAAAAAAGAATTTCTGTGTAAATTCAATTAGGAGAATGAACAAAGTCACAGCAGAATAGGAGATACTTCCAACACATAATAAATCATATCTCTAATCCAGAATAGAAAAAGTAGGTATATATGCATATAAATAAATGTATGTATATATACATGAATATAAAATATGAGTAGAAGACTTGAGCAGATCTAATATTTAGTATTTAACTTGCTTAGTATGGAAGTACAGAATAATACTTTTAAGTTTACATTTAAATTCATTAAAGAGATATTTTAGTTTTTGGTTTCCCTCTGAGCATGAGAAACAGAAGAGATATTACAATAAATAAGCAAATAACGTTAAAACCTGAACATTTATCACGTGTCAAGTTTCCTCATGCGAGTGTAGAGCAATTCTGCCTTTGGTGTCTGTCTCCATTGCAAGAGTTGCTAGTTTCTAGTGACTATGGGAAGCGGTGCTTTGATGACTTGTACATTTGGAGGGTCGTGTGAAGCAAAGGAACTGCTGAGTCACAGGATGTCAGTGGGTAGGCAAGTTCTAAATATTAGTAGTTTCCAAAGTGTCATTATCCATTTACATAATTATGCCCGTATATCCCCACCTTGCCTTATGAACTCTTGGTACTGCCAGTTTTTTAAAAAAAATTGTTAGTATTGATGTTTGTATGTGTACCCTTAGTTTGATTTAGTGTGAACTTTTCTAATTACTGGTGGCCATAGTGGCCATTGCTACAAATACAACTGGAAGAAAAATATCTCGGAAAAACATAATATTGATCAATAGAAGCCAAACACAGAAGATATTCTACTTACTGGGTTGCAAATATATGGCTTTGAAGAGGTCAAACTACGAAGCCAGTGGCTGCTGCCCACAGTGCAGAGGTGCTTCTCTTTCAGGGGAGGGAGACGGCTCTAGAGTCTCATTCCTGGGCCTCTCTTTGGGCATTACATATGGTTTCTTTCTCAACATAAATGACACGTACACTGTGTGATAAATCACTCAGCTAAAGATGTCTGTTTTGTCAATGTATCTTTAGGAGTACAACATTTAATGCAATTCAGAAAGCTGAAAAGCTCAATAAGTAAACTTGGATAGTTGACAGGAAGGCTCTAATTGTAAACTAAGTAAAAAACAATAATAGCAGTGAGTCACTGTCCTATTGTACGTCCTGTGACAAGATGGCTGTGTGGACCCAGGTCTACGGAGTGAGGCGCTTCGCAGCACGCATGGTGGAGGGAAGCAAGGGGCTGCTGTGCGGAGGAGGAGCTACGTTCCATGCTTGAGGCAGAGTCTTGGGTGTCAAGTCTGTACCACCAATTCAAACAGAATCTCAGACCACTATTAGTACCGAGGATAGGAAATCCATGCCCTTGGGAACTACGAAGAATGCTGTCAAGGAATGGCAAGCCAAAATTGCTATCCAAGAAGGTAACTTCTGTGAATAACCAAGAAGGCAGCTGGAGGTGGGCACTGCCTTGTTCTGCAGCTTGGTAACTGAGCTATCTCAGTTCATGTGCCAGCCAGAATGGTGCAGAAACCTCCCCTATGCCAGTTCTCCAGGGGGTTACAGTCTGTACAGCAGGACAGCTCAAATTCCGCCCATATATTCAGAGCAGTGTAAGACAACAAAATCTCACTGGATACTCATGCCTAGAAGAAAGCTGCTCTTCCCAGTGAGAGTGTCTCCTGAGCTAGGTGAGCGAGGAACAGGCCCCACTCCAGAGCCTTGTGAGTGCCTAGTTATGCAGTGATGGAAAATCCTGCATAGACGTAGAAAAGATAACACAGAGCTCTGAGTTTGGAGAAACTGTGAAAGTGAGGATTAAAGCTATTACTCAAAATAGAGACCCAGAGCATGATTAATGTGAGGAAGGACCAGAAGGAAGGCAAGTTGTTTTCACAGAAATATTGACGTTCCTTCCAGTGAGTCATCAGTCTTGAGCCTCGGAGTTCTGAGTGGTATGTCTTCTCCCGCTGCTTTTCTGGTTTTGTTTTAGTCACACTGTGTCATTTTCATGGGGCCTGTTTTCACTTCCCCACACAGCTTGAGGGGCCTGAAGGGAGGCTACACTGATTTGAGGGTTGAGGGAGAGATCAATAATGATGCGCTTCAAGAGTTGTCAGGTAAGCACTGACACAGGCAAACCTGTATCATTATCCAAGTGGTATTGGATCCATCGGCAAGATCAGAGTCGATGATGACAGACAGAATTTAAGAAACCATTCATCCACCATATCACAGCCAGAGAGCAGACCCAGTTTGTCTGCAGTTGTAGTCACTCCACATAATTTCACGCCAAGCTATGCAGCCACACGCTGGCCTTTCCCTTATGGGCTCGTAGAAGTCTCAGGAATTCCAGTCCACACCGCACTCTCATGGGGGCCTCTCCACTTCTTTGTTTTTCTTTTGCTCTGTGACCCTTCCTTGGTATGTATGGAATTTGTCCAAATTTTATTCCCTTTCTTAACTGTGTGCCAGCTGGATAATAAGAGGCATCTGATCAAGGGTTTAGCAAAATGTGCCATCCAGCAGGATGGATACTACATAAATTAGTCATGTGGAACCACCTTGGATGAATCACACTTTGATGGTGCAGTCATTTTTTTTTTCCTGGTCCATTCATTTACAAGATAAGTAGAGAGCATAGGAGAACAGTGAAGCCACACCTGAGCATCGATAATAAGCCTGGGGCCTCTACCCGCTCTGCGTCCTTCTGTCCCCTTCCTGAGGTGAGCCCTCCATCCAGGTCCTTTATAAAGATCAAATAAAGTAACAGATGTAAGACTTCTTTGAATGGCACATGTACCGAATACATACAGACACTTATCCTTGGTGGTTGGCTGTGACAATAGGATGCTGCAGGTCACCTAGATGTGCCTTTGAGTGCTACTCAGTTCCTCCATTGGAAACTGAATTTAAAAATGGTCTACTCTCAGGAAGATTGGAAGAAAGAAAATAAGTCACATGTATATAAAGCTCACCGCCTTTGGTAGAGATTTAGTAGGTGAGAGGCTTTTCTTTCTTGTGGCTTTTTGTTGGCATTGTGCATTTTGACAGCCATCATGAAGCCCACTTTATTGTGCAGATTTTTCTGTACTATGAATCTGTGCTTGGCTGTTGATTTGTTTCTCAGCTCCTAAAAGATAGACTTGCTTGATTGTTTTAATGTCTCCTTCAGAGCCAAACACAGTGTCCACTATATGCATATGCATTCCCTGGCTTCCCAAGCATAAGCTTGCGAATAGAATATCCACTCAGTGCTTTCGTTCTCTCTGCACACACTCTCCTTTCCTAAATAAGGACCCCGTGCTCAGTGCAAGTACCAGCAGCACATGGGCACGCACAGAAGCAAGAGAGGGCCTCACAGGCACGTGCACAGATGCCTTCGCAGAGATGTCAGCAAGGATAAAAACCTGGAGAGGGATTCTGCCAAGCGCAGGCCTACTGCAGAGAAGAAGCAACTAACAAGGCACCGCCACACACTCTGCATGGTCAGCTTATTCCACATAACTTACAGCAGTCCTTTGGTGCTCTTATTATAATTTCATAGACTTATGCTCTAATAGAGCCAGTAATAAAATGTCTTGTACCTAAATTACTTCAGCAATGAGCTACATGACTGAGGAAGCCACTGAAAGGTGTAAGTCTGGGTCCCCTGTTCAAGAAGAAAAGGCTCTTCTAAAAGATGTAAGATACGGATAGACGGATGATAGATAGATAGATAGATAGATAGATAGATAGATAGATAGACAAATAGATAGAATAATCCATGTCTTAGCCAGAAAGGAGAATCCAGTTTATTTGCAATAGTCCCTACCTATAATTACCTGTAATTACATCCCAAGATATGCAAGCATGTTATCTATTCTATAACAGGAACTATGGGACAGACAGAGGCAGGGAGGGGAAGGAGGATGGACAGACAGACAGACAGACAGGCAGACAGACAGACCGATGATGACATGGTCTCTTTCTTGACGCCTGCTATGTTTTTCTATTTGCCAGTTCAATTTTGCACTGTTAGGACAGAACTAACACTTGAGTCTATCAGTCTACCAGGGGATCTTCATGGCTCCCCAGGCTCTCATTTTCCCCTTCTGCCACATGTGGAGATCCATCTCCTTTCTTCATGGCACCATTCTCCAGTCTGTGGGAGGTACACTGGTCCTCAGGGTCTGTAACCCCTGTGCTAGTACGTGTCTGTTATCTGAAGGAAGAGCGGGCGAGACCTTGTCCCTCTTCGGTTATCTGCCCTCGGTGCCCTCACTGTACCAGCCCGGGCAGGGAGGACTCCTCTGAGCATTGGCCCAAGTGCTTCGGGAATGTGCTCCCCTCTCCAGCTAACTCTGCTGCTGTACCCAGATGAACAGCTTCCCTGCAGGGTGACAGCTGCCACTGTGTGGACTTGAGGAGCGAGGCCATGGTTGTAGCTGTGTTCTAAAGTCCCCGGATGTGCTGCAACTCTGAGGCCCCAGCGTGTGCTGTTGTCTCAAAAGGCAGTACTTGGAATCATAAAGCCAAGCATGAAATGATTCAGAACCTCAGGGGTCCCCAAACTGGGCCGTTCTGAACAGCGAAGCCGGCAGGTCTCTGTTGGCATCTGCGCCCCACGGCTGCCACTGATGATTCTGTACCATGGTGATGGCTGGGATCTCCCAGCTCCTGCCAGGATGCACAGTGTGCAAAGCTCATCACTCACCCCACGGTTCCCATTTCATTCTTTTAACGTGGTGGCATCTTGGAAATAATGTACTCCCTTAACCCGTGAGAATGCAGAGCGTGTGCGTTTGGCAAAAGCTCATGAAGAGGACCTATAAGAAGCAGGGACCATTTACTTTTTAACCTGGATTTGGAAAAGAAACCATTTTCTTATTTGTTTATTTTGGATACAGAGTTTTGCTACATAGTTCAGACTCATAGTGATCCTCCTTTCTGAGCCTCCACAGTGCTGCAATGACAGGCATGCGCCACTATGCCCGGTTCCGGAGCCAGCATGGCATGGGGTACCAGGGATCTGACTTGGGACCTTGCACTTATAAGGCAGGTGCTTATGCCGCTGAACTGTCTTCCTGGCTGAAGAAACCATCCTGACTGCTTTTTTAATTTCTGAAACACATTCAAGAAACTGCTCTTTTATCTGAAGTACAGAAATTGTTCTTGAGAAAATGATTCACAGCAAGTGTTGTGTGTGTGACTAAATCAGGCAGCACAGAATGTAGCAGACAAGTTTTAATAACTTCTAATGGAATAAGTTTGAGCATCCTTTGCTTTGAAGATACTAAAAGGTATCCATACCCTTATTTTTTTCAAGTTTAATCTTTTACTTATTTGTGCATTTGGTACAGAGTCTCATTATGCAGTTTGGGCGCCTGTCTCAGCCTGCCCGACGACGCTCAGATTATAGGTATGTGCCATCACGCCTGGCCAACTCAGTGCGCCTGGAATTCCAGGCCCAGCTTGGCATGTGGTACCAGGGATGGAACCCTGGTCCTTGAGCTTGCCAGGCAGGCACTTAGACTGCTGAGCTATCTCCCCAGCCTTCCCATACACTTATAATCATGTATGGCAGAGTGAAGTGGGCATTTTACTTCCTTATTCCGAGAAAAAAACCTGGAACATATGCAGCAACAGATTCAGCTTGCAAACGGTGTTACAGATACAGACAATGCGCTCAGGGTGTGAAGAGAAACTTTGAGAAGGTATCGAGACAAGTTCTTTACCCTAATCTTCCAAACATGGCCCTTAATCACTCATAGTTCAGGTACCAAAAGGATAAGAATATTAAATGCTACAAAGGTAAATACAGAAAGGACAGAATAAAATCAAGTAACCGGTTAGTGGGAGAGCGATGCATATTATGTCAACAGACATTTAAGAGTAGACGATGAAGCTCATTACATGAGATTATAGCTTCTGTTTTAACCACAAGAAAACATTTTAATCCTCCAACTAGAAATAAATAAAATGAGCAAAGGCTGCACATACACCGTATGCACTGTTGCGAAAAGTTAAATAATAATACCTACCACTGGAGGTATACTTTTTATAAAGTCAAAAGTCAAAAAAACAACAAAACAGGCGATACTTAAAGCAAACATGGAAGCCATACACACAAATCCATAGAACTAAGATTTCTCATTGGCAATCTCAGTTCTACTTTGTTTCTAAGAGACACATATAAACAAATGATTCCTAAGACATCATAAATAAAGGTGAGTCGCACTGGCTTGAATCAACTTTGTTGAGCTAGTAAATACATCTTCCAGTTAGGTGTGCTGGCACACACCTGCAATTCTAGCACTTGGAAGGCTGAGATGGGAGGATTTCCACGAGTGAGAAGCCAGCCTGAACTGCACAGTAAGCTCAAGGCCAGTCCAAGCCTCACAGCAAGACCATGTTTCAAAAAAGAAAACAGAAAAAAGAAAGGAAATACATCTTGCAGATTTGCACATTCTATATGACCCTGGAGAACTGAAGGATCACTCACTTGAGTGTGAATTTGTCACTTTCTTTTTTTTTTTTTTGGCTTTTTGAGACAGGGTCTCACTGTGCAGTTGAGGCTGGCTTTGAGCTCACTTTTGTAGCCCAGGCTGGTCTCGAACTCGCAGCGATCCTCCTGCCTCAGCCTCCCAAGTGCTGGGATTACAGGCGTGAGCCACCACGCCCGGCTTGTCACTTTCTTTTCCCTAAGACAAAATATCCCTTATGTGCATCTCATGGGAGGAGTGTGGTATATTCTGGCTCAAGGCCCCAGCAGACTCTGAAAGCAGGCAGCAAGGTGGAGCAGCATAGCATAAGGAAGCTGGTCAAACCATGACACCTAATGGGGGGTGGGAGGGAAGAAAAAGAGGAGAAATAGCAGAGGACATGAAAGGAGACCTTCCAGGCCCAGCCCCAGTGCCTGACTGGCGCCTCCTCCTCCCCCAGCAGATTCATCCATGGACTCAGGATGGCTTCAACCCCCCAGGAACGTTGTGTTCCTGAGACCCAGTCACCTTGAGAAAGATCTTCTGTGAGCAGGTGAGCTTTGGGGAGTACATTTTAGATCTAAAGCATGATAGGGAGAGGCGAAGGAGGTAGTCCTGGACTCCACAGAAGCCTGTCTGTGAAGAAGCAAACAGATGCAGATATTTCCACACCCTCCTCAGCAGATCTAGGTCCAGCTCTGCTCTACCAATGCTGGCTCCATGTCTGTCAGCAAAGCCTGGTTATGAACTCACAAAGTTCTGGGCAAGCCTAAGCCACCTCCATTCGAGAGCTGACCACATCTCTTCGTGGAGGGCTGTCTGTGCTGACTTCTCAGAGGTTTCTGAAGTCTCCCACCGGCCTGTCGGACTGTTGGTGCTTCAGCAGGGCTGCTGTGAACGGCCTCATGCCCACCATTGCAGACGTCCGCCACGTGGGTTTCTCTTCCTCCCACCAGCTCTTCAGCTCTCCACCTCTCCAGAGACCAGCTGAGTGTCGTACAGTTCAATTCAGTTCTGACACTTACCGACCTCAGCTCCCCCGGGCCAAGGCCACAGTGCTACAGGAATGCCTATTCTACACGGAGCACCCGCCTCAGGACAATGCAGACATTTCTGATGTAGCTACAGTTCTAGCGTCAGTCATTTGCTATAATAGCTCGCGGCACTCAGGCGAGCCTGTCACTTGCTAAAGATGCACCCTGACTTACGATCGTGAGATGTCTTGATCCCATCCTACAATGAAAATGTAAATAGAAGTGGCCTGCATCCATTTACCTATGCCATGGATCCCGGCTTCCCAGTGCAGTATTGGAGAGGAGAGATTGTTTCTCTGCGAGATCGCATGGCTGACCTAAGCTGAGGCCTCACGAGAGAGTATTAAACTCCATTTCACTGGCCCAAGGAAAAGAAATTGCAAATTCTAAATTCCAAGTATGGTTTCTATTGAATGCCTGCTGTTCTCATGCTATATAATGTTGAAAAATGCTAAAATCAAACATCCTAAATCTTAGAAAGCCCGCATTACAGCTGTATTACAAAGAATAAAGCTTAGGAGGAGCCAAATAGAAGATACCTCAAAGAAAGGATTTGGAGAGCTGGGCATGGTGGCGCACACCTGTAATCTCAGCACTTGGGAGGCTGAGGCGGAGGATTACTGTGAGTTCGAGACCAGCCTGGGCTACAAAAGTGAGCTCAAGGCCAGCTTGAACCGCATAGTGAGACCCTGTCTCAAAAAGACACCCCCCCCCACAAAATCCAAAAAAAAAACCAAAAAACAAAACAAAACAAAACAAAGAAAGGATTTGGAAAGAGGACAAGAGCTTCCTTGCCTAAGGGCCTGAGGAACAAAGTACCCCCGTGACTCAGTCACCTTTCTCTATAATTCAATATGCTTTTTGATAAATGCTCCAAATCCTGCATGATAAGCTTCAGGTGGAACTGTCAGGCTATAGCACAATTAATCAAATCATTGGGCATCAGTGATTAATTCAAGCCTCTGCCTTCCATCTTCTCTAGGGTTGGGAGTAGGGCTACAAATCCCAGGTGTCTAATCAAGCCTTGGATTCCCTGGCTACCAGTGCCACCCACAGTCCCTCCACAAACCTACATTCCACTAATTGTTTTAGTAACACGCAGAACACATCATTCTGTAAATTCCAAGATTTTAATGGGCCATGGAGCAGGAAGTGTGTACAAAAGATGAAATATTTCATTTATTTATTGCTGAAACTGATTAGGAGACGTAAGTTTCAAGATTTCCCAACCTATTTCCAGGCCTCCGTTCTCCCCGCTCATCTGTATGTGTGTGTGTGTGTGTGTGTGTGTTTGTGTGTGCATGCACACACATGTGTATATTCTAATTCTTATTATATGATGTGTAAAAGAAAAAAGGAAGCATATTATAAGCATATATGAATAAATACACACAAAATAGAAGACTTTAATTCCTCTTCCATGAAAAACCAAATGGACAAAAAAGTAGATAAGTGACTTCAGTGGCATGATTTGAAAGTCACATGGAATAGATCCATTCTACCTGGTTGCCCTGATAGCCAAGAGCAAACATTTTTCAGATGACTTGTAGAATAGTCAGAAGCTATGACCAGCAAGGAAGCATGACCATATTATTAAATATGAAAATAACACAGGCAGGATCATTAAGTCACAAGGGGGTAAAACTAGAATCAATATAAAATTAAGACCAGAAAAACAATTTATTCTGCTACATATAAATTAAGTAATTGTGCGATATTATACAAAAGCATAATATTATGTTAAAATAATTTCCTGCTTAACAAATGAAAGATAAATACACATAAATGTGGAGTATCTAAAAATAACAATGGCTATTACAGATTAAATGGAAACAGTATTGATAAAGTAATAGTGAATAATTAATCAAGATATTTTTTCATTAGTTAGATTCAAAAGACTAGAAAGATTAATAAAACAGAATTTTCATGTAAGTATTGAGAAAAAGTCACTCTTAATTACTGAAGGAATAGCCATTTATATAATTCTCTGGAGGATAATTTGGTACTGTTTATACAAATAGTAAGTGTTCATATATTTTGACTCAGTAATCCCGCTTCTAGAACTAATATATATATATATATATATATATATATATATATATATATATATATATATTTATATATATAACAATGCTTGAATAAAGTTGAATATGCAAAATTATTCACTGCAACATTAATTCTAATAGCATTGATCAGTCACAGTATACTTGCCCATTAGTGGATGATGTGCTATAAAAATGACACACCCAGAGAATTTAATATCAGGCACCTGAAAAGAAATGAAGTTTTTCATGCCTTAATGTACAAGGAAAACTAGGTATGTAGTTTAGTGAAATAAAACCATGTGCATGACAGTTCATCTGAATGCCAACACCTGTGACTCACAGTGGCAAGAATCGACTGGGACCTCTTCCATGAAGAGCATTTGCAAGGGGCACAGAGAGGCCTGGAAGATGGAGATCTGATTTTCTAGAGAATTGAGATCTCGGGAGATTTTTCACTACACAGGTTTTTCAAATGTCTCATAATCTCCACCTATTCATTACCCAAATATAAACAAAAACTTTAAAAAAAAGAGAGAGCAATTCTATTATCAATTAACAAAGTTAATAGTGTATCCATGGTTGTGTGAACAAGAAATGGAGTTGACCACATGTCAGTTGTCTGGAGCTGTGTACATCCTCAGAAACCACTCGCACTGAGCTCAACCAGCAGATCGTACTCAGCAGTGCAGTCTAGATCTTGTGTGTGTGTGTGTGTGTGTGTGTGTGTGTGTGTGTGTGTAGTGGGGGCCGGGCAGGAGGAAAGCAAAATTGTACAAAATCACTCCACTTTGCCATAAATGCAACCATTTACAATATAACAAATGATTCCAAAGTTTTTAAACTTCCTGAATCCAACCCATGACTTTTACTTCTGTTCAGTTAGACACAATGCATACTGACATGGAAGCTCTATAGCATTGGTCACTTGGTCGCTGTCCTTCAGATTCCATGTACATCGTGTGGTGCACAGGACCATCTGCAGCCTCCCACAACTCTAAATGTGGACTTAACCATGACCTTCCCTGTGGAGCCTATAGACTCTTTCCACAGGAATATTTAGACATCCTGGGCATCCTAGAACACTCTACATTCTTCAGCCACTTCCTGCACAGGGACCCTCATATGTTCTCCCCCTTCAACTATTCTTCCATGTGAATGCTCCTCCAAACACTGTAGGACATCACATTCACAGTCAAGATCCTTTAAATATGACGTCTCATCATTCTTCCTCTACCAGAAAATCATGTTCGTATGTTGTCTACTATATAGTATTCCATATGTAATATAACATCTATGATTTTCATTGGAGTTTATAGACCTTTCTGGGTCATGGATAAATCTTTATTAAAATTCTCCATAGTGATTAATGGATTTTCATCGCAAAGCATAAAATTAATAAATCAGTACTGTAACAAGAAGGATATTTAACTCAAAAAGAAATTAATAGAATGTCAGAGGATGGAAAATAGTACTCTATGCCACAAGAACTCAGTGAAAAGCAGGGCTGGCTATTCTGGTTGCTAACAATGTCAACTTCCAACCAAGCACGCTTAAAAGAGATCAAGAAGGTCACTGCATATGTATTAGGAGAAAACTGCAAAAGGAAGAGATAAACGTGATAAACATCATGCATCCGATGTAGGAGCTCCCAAATATATAAGATAAATTTTAACAAAAATGAAAATCAAATGAGCAATAACAAAATGTTACTGGAGGACTTTAACATGTCAAAGAAATAGACTATTCAAAAAATAAGCAAAGGAATAACAGAACTAAACCAAACTTAGTAGACCTTTACAGAGCATTCCATCAACAATGGCAGAATACACATTCTTCTCAAATGTACACAGGACATTCTCCAAAATAGGCCATCGATGTGCAAGCACAAAAAACATACTTAAGTAAATACAAAGGAATCAAAATTATCCCATGAATATTATCCAAACATAGTGCAACGAAACCGGAAATTACTGACAAAAGAAACAGTAAAAGCTCTATAAACATATGGAAACTCAATAATACCCTCCTGAACAATAATAGGGTCACAATTAAAATAAAGAACAAATTAAACAATATTTACAATCAAATAAAATTCAGATACAACTTGACAATACCTGTGGGATGCAATGAAAGCTGTCTTCAGAGTGATATTTTTATTGATAAATTCTCATATCAGGAAAATAGAGACCAAACGCACAATCTTATGCTGCATGTCAAACTCCTAGAAAAAGAAGATCATGCACAGCATAAAGCCCAAAGAAGGCAGGAAATTATATCAAAGCAGAAATAGATGCAATGGTAACAAAGAAAGCAATAAAAAGAATTAATGAGTCAAAGAGTTGGTTTTCTGAAACAATAAACAAAATTCCTTTAGGCCAGAACTGCCATCTTTCAGTAATTTGCCAAAATGACTAACACAAAGCGCAAGAGGAAAGGAACCAGGTATATATTCTCCAGGCCTTTTACAAAACATGCTATTATTCTTTGGGAACACACATACAAACCTACAAGAAGGGTGATATTGTAGACATCAAGGGAATGCGTACTTTGCAAAAATGAATGCCTCACAAATGTTACCATAGCAAAACGAGAAGAGTCTGCAATGTTACCCAGCATGCTGTGGACATTGTAAACAAGCAAGTTAAGGGAAAGATACTTGCCAGGAGGATTAGTGTACATATTGAGCATATTAAATGTTCAAAAAGTTGTGATAGCTTTCTAAAAGAAGTCAAGGAAAATGACCAGAAACCAAAGAGAAAGGTACCTGGGCTAAACTGAAGTGCCAGCCTAGCACTCCCAGAGAAGCCCACTTTGTGAGGACCAATGGGAAGGAACCTGATTCGTGGGAACCTATGAATTCATGGCATAAACTGGGATGTTGCTCTGCCATTCAGCACCTAATTGTCAGCTTAAATGTTCTAGGTCCTATGTAAAAATAAAATTTTCCTGTGTTGTAAGAGTGATTTTCTTAGTTGAAGAGATCTGCAGTTCCTTCTTAGCTCAGCAATATTTGCAGCAGATTTCTACTATAGCTAGTAATTGTGTCTGGTCTTTCCTCTTCAGTGTTTTTCTTGTTGGAAAGTATTGCTGAAGCATTGTGCAGGTATATACTCAAATATTCAAATATTTCTAAAATGTTTATATTGGCTTGATCATCCTATAAATCACCATGAGGAAAAGATGTATCAAAATAAATGGAAGCCACTTCAAAAACAAATGTGAGTCCATTTCAGTTAAATAAATTGTTCAAAGCATAAAAAAAGAATAAAATTGATGAACCCCTAGCTAACCTTATCAAAGAAAAGAAAAGAAAAACTTCAAATTCATGCAATGAGGAATGAAAAGGGTGAACTACAGACTTTATAGAAATTTAGCAGTTGATCAATACCTATTTGCAAAATCTCATTCTCACAGGATGGAAAACACAGAAGAAACACACAGATTCCTAGATACATATGAACTACCAAAGCTGAATCAAGAAGACACAAAAATTTTGGGTAACCCAACATTAATTAGTGAAATTTAAAATGAAATTAAAAACCTACCAACAAATAAAAGCCCTGGTCCTAATGGATTCACAGCTAAATTCTACAAGAAACTGTAAGAGGACCTAATGTCAACTCTTTCCACATTCTTCAATGAAATTACAAGAGAAGCAATTCTCTCAAACTCATTCCAGGCACATGTATTACTCTGACCCTAAAACGAGAGAAGGAACCAAGCATAAAAGAGAACTGCAGGCCAGTTTGCCTAATGAACATAGATGAAAAGCTCCTCAATAAAATATTAACAAAGAGATTACAGCAAATCAACAAGAAGGTTATATGTCACAACCATGTGGAATTCACTCAGGAATTCAGGAATGGTTTAATATTTGCAGATTTATAAATGTAATACACCACCTCAACAGAGTTAAGGATAAATCCTCATGACTATTTGAGTAGATACAGAAAAAGCTTTTGGCAAAGTCAAATACTCATTCATGATAAAAAAAAAAAACACTATAGAAAATTGGAATAGGTGGTCTTTCCTTTAACTTGATAAGTTTTCTATGACAAACAATAGCCAATGTCAAATTAAATGAGCAAAAATTGGTAGCCTTCACTTTAAAATCAGGAACAAGACAATACGCCCACTATCACCACCCTGCTCAATGTGGTTGTGGAAACATTAGCCAGAGAAGTCAGAAAAGAAAAGGAAATAAAAGGAATAATAATTCGAAAGGAAAACCTGAGATTATTGTTATTTGCAAATGATATGATATTGTACACAGTAGACCCCAAAAACTCCTCTAAGAGACTTGTTGACTTAATAACCAAAGTGAGTAATGCAGCAAGATATGAAGACAACACTAAAAAATCCATAGCATTTCTATACACAAACAATGAGCACATCAACAGGCAAATTAGGGAAACAACATCTTTCACAATTACACCTATAACAAATGAAATACTTAGAAACCTATCTCACAAAGCAAGTAAAAAGTTTATAGTACTATGAAAACAGATCAGAGTAGTATTTAAGAAAATGTGAAGATATGCCTTCTCCTGGATAGAAACAACTAACATTGTGAAAATAGCCATACTACCAATACTTACACAGATAGAGTGCAATCCCAACTAAAGTGTTATTAGTAGTCCTCATAGATCTAGAAGAAACATTTCTAAAATTGATTTGGAAACAGAAGAAACCTAGGATAGCAAAAGCAGTTCTGAGAGGTAGGGGGAATGGCAAAAGACTTCAAAATCTCTGAGTTGAAATTATACTGTAGGGCTAGCCAAATAGCTTGGCAGATTAAAGCACCTGCTTAGGCAGATGCAGTGGCCAGGGTTTGATCCCCAGTGTGCCTTGACGCCAGGGCACACTCAGATGGCAACTGAGACTGGAATTTGTGGTGTATGCCTGCAATCCCAGCTCTTAGAAGGCTGAGCACAGGCAGACCACTAGGGGTCTAATCTACATAATGAGACCCTGTACACCCTGTAGTAAATGCCAAGAAAAAAAATTATACTTTTACAAAGCAGCTGTGATAAAATCAGCATGGTTCCAGTAGGAAAACAGACCAGAGGATTGATAGAATTGGTTACAAGATGCAGACACACCTATAAACACACTCGGCCACATTATCTTTGACAAAGGGGCCAACCATGTTCACTGGAAGAAAGATAGCCTCCTTAGTGAATGGTGCTAGAAAAACCAGCTCTCCACATGCCAAAGGCTTAACATAGACTGATGCCTATTACCATGCACAAAACTGAAGTCAAAACGAACCCCGTATGTGAGTATTAAAACTGAAACACTAAATCTTCTACAGAAGAAATCAGGTAGAGATCTAAAGAACATAGGGATAGAGAGTTCATGAACAAAAATCAAATTGCATATAAAATACTTTAGCGAATCCACAATTGAGATCTCCTTCCTTTTGAAACATTTCTAAATATCAAATATCATCATAATTAAAAATAAAATTCACAAATTGGGAAAAAATTATAGTGGACTGTCCTTTAGACAAAGAACTTCTATCTAGAACATATAAAGAAGTCTTAGGGACAACCACATAGTTCAGTGGATTAAAGTTCCTGCTTAGGCAGATGTGCAGATTGCAGTTTGATCCCTGGCATGTGTGCTGGCCCCACCCCTTGGACATGCTGAGAAGGCCACTGAATGTGGGTGTGGTGGCAAGCACCTGTAATACCAGTGCTTGGGAGGCTGAAAACAGGAGAATCCCTACCGGTCTGACCTACCCAGTGACACCCTATAGGCCCTGTCCTAAATATATAAAATAAAAATAAAAATAAATCTAAAAAAGACTTATTGAGGCCAGGGAGATAACTCAGTGGAATATGTG
>PVJA010002344.1:70444-108547 GCA_004027025.1 Myocastor coypus
AAAGAAAGAAAGAAAGAAAGAAAGAAAGAAAGAAAGAAAGAAAGAAAGAAAGAAAGAGAAATTAAAAGTTCTTTAAAAGCCAGGTCTCCAAAATTTAGATATCCAATCCAAAAATATGCATCTGAGATGAATACACACTTCACAAATGAAGAGAAATAAGTGGGAAACAAACATATGAAAAAATGATGAACATCATTGGTCCTTCCAGAGATGCAATTTAAACAACACTGAGATTCCACCCGATGCCAGAAACAATGGCTGTTATTAAGAAGACAACCAGTAACAAATGCTGGAGAGGCTGTGGGGAAGAAGAACCCCTTCTGCACTCTGGGTGGGAGTGCAGGCCAGTACAACCACTGTGGAAATCGGTATGGAGATCCCTTCAAAAACTAGGATTGGCAATCTCATTCTGGTCAGCTCTTCTCCACCTAGGTATTTTTCCAAAAGAACTGAAATCCTCAAACCGCGGTGACACATGTGTACCCATGTGCACAATTTCTCATAGCTAAATCTTGAAAAGAACCCAAACGTCCACCAACTGAGGAATGGATAAAAAAGATATATTTTTACAAAATGGAATATTATTGCGCTACCAAGAACGATAAAATTGAGGCTTTTATAGATGAATGTATACAGCTAGATACCACATAAATCAGATCCATATGTGTAAACATTATATTGTCTAACTGGTGTGAGAACCTGAAAGAGTACATAAAATTAGAAAGCTACAATAGATACCTTGAAAGTGAAAGCATTTGTTCAATGGAAGAGAAAAACTGGGATGAGGAAAAGGACAAAAGAAAGAAGCAAAAGGATATATTTAGGTGCATGAGTGAGATAATTTGAATAATTGCACTACTGATTTCTGCTCATCTTCTGAAATGAACACTGAATGCTTAATGTCTCTTTCTCTTTTATTCTTGTTATTTTTTTCTTTTAAATTTTCTATAAACTTTTTAACGATTTTTTTCTTTTGTTTTACTTTAAGCAAATCTTGCACAGTTGTGTCTGGTAATCTGAACAACTCATCTCAAAATCAACTCATGATATAGAGCAACCGTCATTGAATCCCTGCTACTTTGTTAGGTGATTTTTTTTTTTTTTTAAAAATGTCTTTAGTACAGACTCTGTAGGGTCTAACTATCTAAATTGGACTTGTAGTGATCCTCCTGTTTCAGCCTCTAAGAGCTGGGATTACAGGTGTGTGCCACCATGCCCAGTCTCAGTGGCTGTCTCATCGCACCCGGGGACAGGGCTGACACGGCACATCAGGGTACAAACCATGATCCCTGTGACTGCCTGAGCTGCCCATTTCTTCTGCTGAGCTATCTGGCTGGCCCTCTTAAGTGAGTTTCTGTATCATTTCTAACCCTTTTTTTTTTTTTTTCCTGTTACCATGTTGCATTATTTAAAATAAATACATAGATAAATAGTATGGTTGAATAAATGAACATATTAGCATATCTACCTATATACACTCTCTTCAGCTAAGGATGAAGTGACAATGCTGGTGGTGAAATTATACTTTTATAACTAAAGGGAATTCCAGCTAGAACTATATGTTTTCAGTTTCAAGTTCAAAGTAGAATTTAAGGCTGTGTAACTATTTCCCATGGATATAAGAAAATACTTGAAACTGAACACTTTATGAAGAAATGATATTTACTCAGCTCAGACTTTTAAAATCAGGTGGCCCCATCTCCTTGTAGCAAAACAATGCAAGACAAAAATAATAGATCCAGTAGATGCTTTTGTAACAAAAACCAAAAAGCATCAATGTTGACGATTTGATCAAAACTTTTGCCTATAGGCTCAGTGTGGTGGCGCATGTCAGTAATGTCAGCACCTCTGAGACTGAGGCAGGAGGCTCACTGTGAGTCTGAGGCCAGCCTGGACTACAAAGTGAGTTCAAGGCCCAGCTGAACTGCACAATGTACCAATCTTATAAAAGAAAAAGAAAAGTTCACCTAATATAAGAAAATTGAGAAACAAAGCAGTTTCACCTGGAGGAAAATTTAAAACATGTATTATAAATTTTATATGTAATGTCTGAATCTATAATGCACTATTATTATGACTATATTTAGTAATATGCTTAAATTATGCATAATACTGTATCTGTATATAAATACTTAACAATCATTTCTTTTGTTTGAAGAAAAATAACCCAAGGGAATAAGTGCTAAGATTTCCAGGTGGTTGGGAGGGAGCGGGCCCTACACTGAGGCCCATTATCTGATTCCTACACCTATCAGCACAGCACTCTTGGGAGGCAGGAAATATTTTGCATCGGGATTCATAGACCTGTTGTCCAAAGCTCAGGTGAAGTCATTTTCCCAGGACAGCCCCCGGGAAAGGCATGAGAGGCAGGCCTGGGGACCAGATAGAGAGACCAGCTTCCGAAGGGCAGTGGACTGCACCCCGAGGTCCCGATGGTGGGGTTCAGCTCTCATTCCAGTGAAGGAGGAGAAGGAGAAGACAGGCAGCTTGCTTTCTCATTACCTTGAGGCCTGCTCTGGGGGATATGTCATCCCTGCACATGTTGTCATCCCTCTGAAGCAGCGGAGTAACCAAACTCCCAAAAGAGTGAGTGTCTAGCTCACAGGCAGGCCACGAAGACACTGAGTAGTGCAGCTGGGACGCAGACCCTGGCCACTTAACGTCTGACCCTGTGGTCCTTCCATCTACGGAGTCAGCCAAAGCCCAGGACCTAATTATCTCCTGAGGATGATTTATACCACTTTATTGTGTTATTCAGCAATTTTACTTGGTACTTTCTTCACTTATTTCATGCGGTGGTTCATTTCATTTTTTCTTTGAAATGTGTCCCCAGGGATTTCGATTAGTTTCTGTGCTTTTAATATTTTTAAAACAGAACTATTCACATAGTGGGTTTTACTTTCACCACATTCGATTTTGGTGTGTGAGGTGGTAGAAAGGATCTGGAAGCTCAGTTTAGGAGGAGCTTCTGTTATCAACATCTGCATCGGGCCTAGCGTTGGAGGAGGTGTCTCTGGATCCAGGAGTGCTGAGTCAGCGACTCGGTGTCTGACGCTCCAGTTGTAGGGAGGTGGTCAGGCAGCCGATAGCCAGGGCTCATGCATGCTGGACCTACACATCCAAATTAAAAAGCCCTTGCTCAGGCTGAAGCAACAAGATCCCAAGTTGGGGTCCAGCCTGCAGAACTCCACAATTTAACAAGATCCTATCTAGAAGTCAAAAAATTAAAAAATGACTGAAGCACTAGTGCAATCCACAGTGGCACCAAAAGAGCACATTTCTAACCAAACTGAGCTTCCCTAATTAGAAATTGGCCTGGAATGAGTGATCAATCTGGAGCAGCCGTGTAGGTTCGCTGCGCTGTCCAAGTATCAGATGTGTGCCGGCAGTCTCCAGACATGCTGCTGCGTTTGTTTCTGGACAGCTCTGGTGACCGAATAGTGAATAAAATCACCTCTCAAAGTAAATGCGGGGCTCTGTTCTATAAGCAGAGAAGAGATTCTTATTTATATTTGCTATTCCTCACCAACACCTGAGCCAAGCTTTGTCTTACAAGGAGGACGCACTGATCCCTGGGATTCCTGTGTAAACTCCTAAAGGGCTTGCAAATGTATGCTGCCTTATCAGGTATTACCACCCTTGCCTGTCACTGTCTGGTTGATCTGCCCAGGAATCAGTCCCTCCCTCCATCTCCTTCGAGGGCAGTACTGGGAGAGCAGCAAAGGGTTGGGGTAGGGGCCTGTTCACAGACAGCCTGGTTTGAATTGGACCCCAATTCTACTTAAGACACTTTCCCCTGATATCTGTAGAGGTTTAGTTATAAGATGCCCCATGCACATCTAAACCTGTGGATGTGCAAGCCCCTCATACAAATTCTCAACATCTGGATCAAGCCTAGGCATAGTCTCACCTATATTTGAAATCATCTCTAAATTATGTATATACTTCTTGTAATGTTAGTATTATGTGCAAAATTATAATAGTGTATTGTTTAAGGAATCAGGAGCAAAAAGGGAAGACAATTGCAATTGTAAATAAAAATTAAAATTTGTGCTGAGTACACACAATTTTTTACTGATATTTACGAATGCAATTGTCGGATCACTGTGACACAGAGTCTGCAGATAGAGAAGAAAGAATTTCTGTGCACCTTGGGAATGCTGCTCTGCTTTCCACAGTGTTTTCAACTGAAATGCGTTTTCATACTGTGCGTATTATGCATACAGACCGTCGTTACATAAGGACAAAATAATACTACAGCAAAGCAGTGGAAAGCTGCAGTGTCTCGCAGTAGATGATCATCAACCTTAGTGGTAGCATTTCACTATCATGAGCATTATTTTGACTCATCCCAGAATTCTCTTAACTCGAACTCCTATCATCTAGATGAGAACAGGTTCTGTGGGTTCTGCTACTTTCTACTTTCTATACAGAGGCTGTTCAAGTCTTAAATTTACAACTGTTGGACACAATGTGTAACAGGAGCAGTGATGGACAAAGGGACCCGCTCTGCCCTAGAGCATCACGTTCACCACTTGGGAAGGCCAGATGCCGCTCATGCCTGTGAGCACCAGTAGGCATTCCAAGAGATACCGCCCTTCATGCTTGAAAGAGCCAGAGGAGTGGCATCCCAGCTCAGCAGCGCATGGATCACAGGCGTCTGAGGTGAGCAAAAGCTGAACCAAAGCTGGAGGTGCTCTCCTGGCACAGTCAGTTTCCAGAAGGGGAAGAAGAAGGTAAGGGAAGCTCTGAACTTCAAGTGTGTAGAGGCACAATCGGCCATGGACAGAATCAAGCTCACAGCACAGAGTGCTGGGAGATCAGTCCAGCGAGATCAGTACATCTTGACTCACAGAAGAGCTAGTGTTCACAGACAATAAGGAGTCAAAAACTAGTAGGCTGGAGGCCAATGAGATAGCACAGTGGTAAGCACAGGGACTGGGGCTATCACCCCAGTGCCATATGCCATGCTGGCCCTGACGCCAGGCATGCCGAGCCTGCCACCGAGACCTGGTGGGGAGGCCCAAGTCTCTATTCCCACCATTGGGGAGGCTGAAAACAGGAGGATCACTTTGAGGATGAGCTCTGTAGTGAGACCCTCAAACTTACATTTTCAAAAAAAAAAAAAAAAGTAGGCCTTATTATGCTGTTTGCTACTCATGAGGCAACTGGTTTAGTGTCCCCAGATGACAATTGCTCAGCCTAGGCTTTATTCTCTCCTACTTGTGGAATCTCTCTGGCTAGAGATGCCAAGCTCTATATTCTCTCTGATGCTTCATCAAACAACCAAGTCAGCTATTCTGCACCACTCTGCAAGCTGCCATCTTTACAGTATTCCCCTACCTATAGTGTATCCTGGCAAAAATAATATTGTAAAGTATGAGCTCAGTTTGGACCGACGGGAGGTAAATTCCACATTTGGCCCTCATGGGTTTTGTGCCTAGATAAAGTTTTTCTCTATGTCTTTTCCCCATATCTATAAAATGGAGACAATCAAAGTGAAAGAGTTGGGGCTGGGGAGATAACTCAGTAGAATAAGTGCTTGCCTGGCAAGTGCAAGGGCCTGATTTCAATTCCTGGTTCAAAAAACAAAACAAAACTAAAACCAAAGTGCTTGACTTAAGACAGTTGCTCAGAAGATCAACTCACTTGATGCATGAAATGCCATTAGGAAATTCTAGCAACTATTGATTACACAGTGCACCTCCTTGCCGTTTTGTCCTAAGTTGTTCTACTCCCAGTGTAGTCATGTGCTTTAAATCCTCACTGTAACTTAGGGAGAACATAGAAAATTCTGGCAAAACACTGCATCATCCACTGCAAGGCAGTGCCTGCCAAATGCTTTTGGAAGCCTTCAGGGTGTAGAGGTTTAGTTACAAGACTCGCAGGCACATCTAAATCTGTGGATTAGCATGGGTTCTGCTAGTGGCCAGACGTGTGGAAATAAAGGAGGTTTTGACTTCCGGGTCAGGATGGGTGATGTGAGAAGGGCGGTGTGAGTGTTTCCACCTGTGTTTCCAGAACAAGCATGGTGTTTCAGTTTGATCCTTTACTTATCTGTTTTATAGCAAAACGGACCTGTGAGTTAAGCAGTATCCACTGGTGTCACAAAAGGACAAAGACATTCAGAGAAAAGGGCACAGCAGTTAGAAAACAAACTCTTTAAAGTGGAGAAGTAATTAGAACTCAGTAGTATAAAAAACTTAAATACACTGATTTTGAAAAAGTGTGTCATCATTCCAACTAGAATCTTCATTAATTTGGCACGCATTGTCCTGAAGGCAGATTCACCTCAGTGATCCATGGCCCACTGGAAGTAGAAGAAGGCTTCACTTTTTTTCCTCAAAAGGAACTGTTGAGCCTTAGATCAGGGGATGTCTGTGGATGCTCCAGAAGCTTTAAGAGCAGCCAGGCTCTGGTTGTTACTGTTAGGGACAAGTCATGTTTGGTGGCAGAGAAGCAGAAGCACAAGCTCATGTGACAAATAGTGTGGGTAAGAAGGGCTGGTTTGTGTGAGGCACAAAGAAGAAAACAATTTAGTCAGCACTAGTAAATACAGCGCACCAAAGAGTTCGCTCCAATGGAAATGATAATTCTTTTACTTGGGTCTAAATATGTGAGGGCCACACAAAGGAACTCATATCTGGGGATCTGAAAAAAAAAAAAAGTGCTTGAAAGTGTGCCTCTAGACCTCAAACGAATGGGCCCTACGTGGTAAATAAAGATGTTAATTCAATAAGCAAGGAGGATTTTATGTGTATAATTTCTTATGTGTGTTTAACTTTTATAGAAATAAAGTTGCTCTTAATCCTTCCATCAGAGTCCCTACATGGCTCTCTGAATGACTTTAATGAGCAAATATGTAACTGGAACAACGTCAGGATAATTAGATTACTAACTTAAGAACGAAGGAAAACTAAATACAGTGACTGTCGAAATACGCTCGGGGCAAGGGTGCTGCTGCGTTTGCTTGGTAGTTAAGATGGAAAAAGAAAAAATGGAGTTCAAGTGCTTAAACAGTGTTTATATGTCGGGAGTATTCTTCTCATTGTTGAGACAAACCATCTGACCTATAAAGTTAAGGGAAAAATGTATTTACGTAGCTGACTGCTTGTAGAGGTTTCAGTGCATAGTAGCCTGATCAAGGTGGGGTGGGGTGGCAGAGAGACACCACAGAGAAGAAACGGTTCACGGCAGGCAGAAGGCAGCAAAGCAGTAAAGCAGCAAAGCAGCAGCAGTGACAGAGCACTCAAGCCTTTACTGTCCCTGTGTGGGAGCCAGGTTACAAGTCTGTAGGGCAGGCAGCCCTCACAGCCAAGGAGGGCCTTCCCATGCACTCCCATGGCTATGCCAAGCCAATCAGTGGGCTAGTTTAGTGGTTACATGCCCATTATCCCAGCATCTCACACACAAGATGGAGCCGCCTGCTAAAAGCCTATGGCAGCCTGAGGCTTTGGGGGAAAGCGCGACACAAGCAATATGGTGTGTCAGCACAGATCAGCACAACTCTGGTTTCATTGTGACTTCAGTTTATTTTTTGCTGTTGGTGACTGAACTCAGGACCTTATAGGTGTGATATGCTGCACGAGCTCTGCCCAGAGCCAAACCTCCAGGATTTCTCAATAATTTGCGAGGTTAAGATAGGGTAGAGAGAGCTCAGGAGTCCTCAGAGCATCTGAAGAACTAAAGTTGAAGAGCAGCTTACAGGCAGATGGACTGAGTTTCAATTGCTGCCCTGCTGTCTGTCCACTATGCTGGGCAAATTGCTAGTCTCCTATCTGATCCTCAAATTGGCTGCCTGGAATCCAGGGATAATATTGTTTGCCTCATAAGGTTGTTTCAAAGATTAACTGAAACAGAGAATGAAAACTGTTTGCCAAAATGTCTGGCACTCAGTGCTGATTCCATAAATATTGGCTGGCACAAAAAAAAAAAAATAGAAATAGAAGGAAACAAAGCACATATGAGAATGAAAAAAATGGCAAGCTCCAAAAATTTGCCTTAAAATTATGGTATTAACCATAACACTAGGCAAAAAAACGTAGACATGTTGATTCATGCCCTGTGTAGAAACCATGTCCCGAGTAACTAACATGCTGCCTGTGCTTTGCTGTGAGTACCAAGGAAGGAAGATGTACCTCTGGCCTTTGAAGAGACCAAAGTTCACAGAACCGGCCAGGTGAACACTGAAACACATTATCAAGGCAGCATCCATCTTGGCTGGTCTTGCTGGACCTCCCAAGTATGGAGTTCTCTTCCGTAGCCTCACTCTCACTTTTGACTTCACCTCTTCACAGATGTATTGTCAAATGGGAGGGACCAGTACCAGAGCTAGTGCCCATATCACTGGGCCCTGCACTGAGCACCCTGGCACTGTGTATACCCCTTTAGCATCTCATCTTCAATATTCCCACAAGTGTTAGTGGGCCCTGTGAGTATTTACTGAAAGCAACTACTTCTCAAGATATTTTCTCCATATGATAGAAGTGATTTAAAAGATTTAAAAGCATATATATATATTTTAAAAGATTTAAAAGCATATATATATATATATATATATATATATATATATATATATATCAGTATATAAATATCTGGAAGTCTCTAGCCTAATTCTAGCCACATCAGCTGCTCAGAGTTCCTATGCAGCCACCACTGGACAACACCATGTCCACGGTCTTCGACGTCACTGCTATTCCCATCTTTAGATGAAGAGCACAGGATGCAGAAAGATCAACGCAATTGACTCAAAGCACACAACTTTGGGAAATAAAAGAGCAGAAATTAAGCGGATGCAATTCTGACTTCAAGGTCCTTGCTCTCTCAGCTCTCTGAGATTCCGTTCACGAGAAATGGTTAGTTGTCTCTGGTAACCATTTTTGCCTTTTCCTGTGAAGAATAAACATCTCTCATGTCTGTACTTTTAGGGCATCCCCTCTAATAACTCATCAATCTGCTTGATACATTGTGCTAAGAACTTCTGATTCATGAGGCATTCCTCCTCCTTAGCCTATGTTTCAAAATTCATTATTCAACGTTTATCTAGACCCAACTGTGTTTGTCCTCCATTAGCTCTTTATTTGCCTGAGTGGTCCAAATAAGCAAAAGCCTCTCCCATCAGAAGACATCGCATTTCATTGTTCATTGTTTCTCATAATTCAGCAGCACCAGCACATTTCCAAGCTTGCCTTTGAACACTAAGGTTGTACTACAGGTAGGTCACATCATGCAAGACACTACTATGCTAAATAAGTGTCTTTATTTTCACCCTCACCAAATTGGCTTACACATGTAGTGCTATTCTTACTGTTGTCTATATTCCATGCTTTCCTTATCTCATATCCAAGTATGGAGTCTACAGAGATAGTGAAAATACAGAGAACAAACTAAAGATCTGTATTATGAACTGTCCAGTGACCTTAGTTTAACAATGGCAAACGCACTCTAACATTAATGTGATTATTGGATGCACATCCTGCCTTAGGGAAAAAAAAAAAAAAGGTCACAATCTCATACACTTGCCTGAACCATCTGCTGGGAGTCACTGATGTTCAGGCATTTGCTGAAGACCAACAGACTCACAGTAAGTCAGTGCTGGGCTGCATAGGCTTTGACAATCCGACAACCATCCTTCTTTCAAAAAGCAAGCCCAAAACACAGAGACAGAAATCAAGATAGGGACTGGGCGGGCCAGCCTGACAGGCCAGCAGACTAAAGCACCTGCCTGGGCAGGGAGTAGTGGCTGGGGTTCAGTCTCTGATGTGAGGGGGCGTGGTGGAGCACCTGCAATCCCAGCACATGGAAGCTGAAAACAGAAGAATCACTGCAAGCGCAATCTACACAGTGAGACCCTGAAGACCCTGTCCTAAAGAGAAAAAGCAATAGTGACAGTGAAAGGACCATTGATCACATGCTGGTCTCCTTTGGAGGCCTCTGTGTCATCAACTTTTTTAATCACAAACTTCTGGGCAGCTATTCCTCTTTCTTAGTTCACAGATAAGAGTAGTGAGTGTCAGAAAGCTCAAGGCACTCACCAAGATCACATAGCAACAATGTTCTGGAGGAAGATTTAGCCAAGGCTTCTGTAACCTCATAGGCCTGGAATAGGTAGTAAGTTCACGTAGTAAGCTTTTTTTTTTTTTTTTTTTCAATATGTAATGAACACAGTGTTGTGAAATTCATCTCGTGTATCAAGTAAATCTGTATTAATGACGGAAAGCCTTTGTACCTGATCTCATTGCTATCTGTTAGGAAGACTATTGTTGGCAAAGAGGAGCTCTCGATCTATGCCTGCAAATAGTCTTATTTTGAAAATATGCCAGGAAACCATTAAAAAGGCTGCTTGAAGGGGCTGGGGAGATAGCTCTGTGGCACAAGTGCCTTCCTGGCCAGTGCAAGATCATAACTTTGAACCCCAGTCCTGCCACACACACACAAAAAAGAGAGATTAAAAAAAAAAAGGCTGCTTGAAGATCACAAGCACAGGTGGCTAATGAGGGCAAGGGATTAAAAACTCTTTTTGAGAATACTCAAAGAAGTCAAAGCACGCTGTTAGGCATAATAACTAAAACTAAAATCTTCATTATTTCACTACTTTATCAGGTGTATAATTAAACATAAAGGCTTGAAAATACTTGAATGAATAGTGTTGTTTGTAATTTAAAGAGGATCACTAATTTGACCTGTTTTCCTACTTCACTTTCAACATCTTCAATATAATCAGGAAATCTTCACTGAAAGAACGGCTGATCTCCATCTAGGCTTCCACATGTGCACCGCAATCTGATGTTGAGCTCTTAGAGAAAGCAGAAAGACACCCAGGGGTACGAAGCCAAGTAAGGTCTGAATCCCTAGAAAGGGCACATGGAGTAAAAAAGACACCCTGGTCTAGGATGATTAGTAACATGAGTGACGATCCTGGACCATAGCAGCTGCATCCACCTCAGTTGAAAAAAGAACAAGTAAGGGGCGGGCCATGCCCTTCCTTCAGGTGGGAAGCATGCTCCAGAAGGAGGAGGAGCCTATGGAGATGGAGACAGAGGTGGAGCCAGACGCTTCCTGCTGAGCTGCATCGATCCAGGCACTCTGGGTGGCAGTGATTTCACTGGTCAGCTGAATGAGAAGCCCTCCCCTCTGCTGCTGGGGTGTGAATTTTACCATATGTATATATATATATATATATATATATATATATATATATATATGCTGAGTTAGCCTGCCCTGCAGGTGGGGCTGGCGCAACATGTGGTGCCAGGGATTGAACAGTGGTCCATGCAATTGCCTAAGCTTGCCTAAGCAGGCGCTTCATATCACTGAGCCATCTCACCGGCCCTGTAGTCTCAATTTTAACTGTCCTCCAAAGACCCAGGTTAAGGGCTTTATTCCTCAGTGGCACTACTATGAGGATGTAGAACATTTAAGGCAAGGGGTCTTGGGAGGTCTTTCAGGTTGGAATATGTGCCTCAGATGGCTTGAGTGACTCCAGCTCCGGGAGAAGAGGTCAGTGGCTTTGCTGCCCCATGTGTGCCTGCCTTACTGGGTCTTTTTGTACTGATTTAAAGTGCAGAGGTGTCACTGATTAAAAACTGGGACCTCCAGCACTGTGAGCCAACACATTGCTACTGTGTAGAAATTAATTACCTCAGATATTTGTGATAGCAACGGAAAGCTGAACAGGGCTGCGTTATACATTGGAACTTTAGCACATTCCATTCGCAAACTTTGGAACATTCCTCAGCTAATACAGAGAGCCAACAGGGCCAGTCACCTTGGGGGGCAGGGGGCTGCAGGCAGTCATAGACCCTAAAATAGCTACTTTCGGATCACGTATAAAGTTTGCCAGTGTTGAGCAAGTTCACAACTATAGTCACTTCAAAGTCTTAGTTTTCCCAACCTTCTGTAACTCTCCTTTTAGAAAGCTACCGATCCCAAAGAATCCCTTAAACTTCCTATGTGTAACTTCTCTATAGTGGCTGTCACACAACCTGCCATTTTACCTTGATAAACAGTCCAGGAAAATATCGTGGGATTCAAACAAACAAACAAACAAACAAAAAGGATTGTTTAGAAAGCCCAATCTGATTCAAAGAATAGGAGGCATGCAACTTAAAGGAACAGATGTCAGTCAGACAACGTCACCAGCACTGCTTCAGCCTGACATGAAGGCTGCCAGGAGCCAGTGGAGGGCCATGTGCAAAGCAAAAGTTTCTAGAACCCCAGAAATTTCAGGTATTGTGCCTCTGGCTTACTTTGCTTGTTTCAGTCAAACCAGCTGGCTAAGCAAAAGCCATCTGCAGAATCCTAGCACTGACAGTGGCTAACTGCATTTAGTGTGACGTTTGAGGCCCCAGACCTTGAGGTCTGACGGCATGAATGGTAGTCGCCAGTATCCGCGGGCTGAGCTCAGTCGTCTTTCTTCGTGTGTGTGTGGCAAGAGCATGTGTTGCTATGGCAAGTGCACCCTTCCATGCCTCTCCGATTTCCTCTCCCCGTGAAAGGCACAGTGATACAGCCAGGGCCAGTTTCTGTCCCGGGGAGGCCTTCTTGGGGCAGGGGCTTTGCATGTGGCATCTCACTTCATTTTCCCGACAACCTTGGGGCATCCCGATATTCTCATTTGCAGCAGGGGAAAACTGCAGTGCAGAGTGACAAGAAAATCTCTCTAGAGTCACAGAAGAGCACAGGGTGAGGTCACCAGAGTCGCCGTCTCCACTACATCTCTACCCACGTCTTGGCAGCAATCCATCTTTAAGCTCTAACAGTTCACCACAAGGGCCACTTGGGCAGGATTTGCTTATGTACTATCCTGAGTGTTACTTGGACAGGTGTCCCTTCAGCCAGTTGACACTTATAGTGAATACATTTGACTACACTGTTATTTGTTACTCCTGCTGTTATGTCTTATAAACGTTACCAAAAAATGATATGTGGGGTGGAGGAGATAGCTCAGTTGAATAAATGCTTGCCTGGCAAGCGCAAGGGCCTGAGTTCAATCCCTGTTTCTCTGGGGGGGGGGGAGGTTAAAATGTGTGCCATCTTGTATTTAAATAGCACAAGTCCCTCTTCTCAGGTTCAGTGGTCCCTTTCCTGGGCCTGGAGGAGGTGGTCACTTCCTCCTTTTCTGTTAACTTTAATTCCAGTCCTAGGGAAGCTACCGCAGGCACAAGTTGTTATCTTTTAGGGAAGTGCTGTTATCCTGGTTCATTCTGCCTCCATCAGCTCAGTCTCACACCACTCCCTTGGTGGCTCCACCCTTCTGCAGAGGGCACCGACTTCCCGCACATCTGCAGCCAATCAGCCTTGTCTGCTCCCCCTAGCTGGGAGGATCCTTCCAGTTCCAGGCAGGCACCATGTTTTCTCTTTGCTGAGCATACAAACTCTTCACATCTCTGATGCTCACACTTTCCCCATATTGACATCTCTATTTTGCATTTTATTTGTTTAAATTAGTGAAATACACATTTATTAAACTCATACTGGTTACTTGGCTCCTGGGCCTTTGCATATTGCAGAGCACAGATTCTGCCTCAAATTCTACTTGAATCTCCTTTCTTTCAGTTTCTGTGCAGTAGTTAAAAGGCTATGCAGCCTTGGAAAAATCTCAGATTTCTCCTGTATACAAATGGAGGCTGATACTATTGGACAGGTTGTGTGCACGTGGTGTGTATGTGTGTGTATGTCTGTGTGTGAATAAGGTATCACAGTGTCTTCTATAATGGCCAATACTTTAAAATCACTGCCTATATCCTCATTTTATTTTTATACTACCACTGTAATTGTTTACAGTATTACATAGAAGCAAGTGCTCTGCCTTCTGGTATCACATCAAGCACAATGTGAATGCCATAAAAGAAGGGGCCATTTATTCTGATGTTCCACTTACATCAACATTAAGGTCTTTGTTGAACAAATAGAAATAAATTAAAAAAATGTGTTTGATATTGATTGATTGGAACATCAGAAGTACAGATCTAATTCAATGGTTTTACCAGCAACCCCACTGAAAAGTGCATATTCAGGCAGTGCTTTGCAATTTTCATTCTTTTTGCTAAAGGAAAACAAATATCCTCATCTAAAATGATTATTGAGAATTTTTAGAATAAAATTAAAGAATTTTGACAATGAAAATTTGATGTTTCTTAATCATTCTGAATTCTCTTTCATGTAGGCAGTAAGTTTTTCTTAGAGACTTATTTGATCAGGAAATATAGTCTCATAAATATAAGATTATAAGTTTTCTGACTTCGCTTTCTTTTTCTCATTCATGCATTCATTTGATACCGCTCCATGAGGTAGTACTACACCACGGGAGAGACTGGCACTAGGAAGGCAAAGGTGAAAGGGTATGGAGTCTCCTCTTAAGACTTTTGCTTTCAGAGGGGAGGAGTGGTAGAAGAAACCAGAACCGGAGCACTTGACACACGCAGCAGCAGATGGCTCCAGACAACTCTGTAAGTGCTTTACGTCCCGACGTGGGGATTGAGAGGATGATCACATTGGAATTAAGAAGACTAGGATGGTGAGGTGGCAGGTGCACCCCAGCATCTGCTGTCTTTGCAATCACTGCCATCCCTGAAGAGGTGCACTCAGCTAAGCTATGTTCCCCTCCTCATTGAAGAGTTTAATTCATCCCTCTTCCACTGCAGACAAAAGGACAGAATGCAGTGTAAAAATCTGGGTCAGGAAACATATTTTGAGCACAAATAATTATCTTTTTGAGTTAATGAAATAAGCTGCTGGATTTATTGGTCTTTAATTCCACCATTTCAGGGAAGAAGGAAATGCTTCCTGTAACTGGCCTGGCACAGTCTTCTAATGATTGGAAATTAATTTTCTTTAAGCTCCTTTGTAAAGCTTTTCTACTTTACAAATGTGGGAGATGTTTGAGGGAAATCAGCAAGCACCCTTGCGGGGACAAGTCAGCCTCATGGGTCCCAAACTCCTGCTACTTCACATTCCATTCTTTGTGATTGGACGTCCTCCTTTTTGAGACCTGAAATTCTCCTTGAAAAACTGAACAGGGGTAGACACTGAAAATGAAATTCTGCCACTGTACAGTAGTCCAAAAAAATTTCCATTTTCTTCTCTCACGCTTTTTAAAAAACTTCATTAATTCTAATAAGAAACAAATAGCAATGAGACAGTTTCAGAACAAGTCAGTAGGATGGCCACAATAATTAATATAATGTATATTGTTGTCTTCACAGTGGTTGTTCAGAGTATAAGATGCAGACATAATAACTTTTCTAAACACTATGGGTACAAATATTTCTTCTCATTGAACTAAGAGAAAGTAGTTGTATATATAGTCCGACTGTCCATAATAGTAATGGGTTATCAGCAGAACTGGCAATGTCAGAAGCTGCTGATTTGAGCCTTTTAGAGCATTCTTCAGCTTCTTAGAGGATAGAATTGATATGATCTCCCAAGAAGCATAGAGGAAAACTCTGAGCATTGTAATGAAAACAAACGTAGGAGACTTGGAAGACTGAAAAGAACCAAGCAGATTGCATAAAGATATTGAAACTTGAAAAAGATCCCAGTGTTGAATGCCCTGATTTTTTTCTTTTTTGCCTTATGTGTTATAAACTTACAGATGAAGAGGCTGGAACCTGGACACATGATGGAAGCTAACAAAAATATGGTTTACCTAAGATCTTTTTTAAAAAATTTTTTAAAATTTTATTTATTTCTTGTTTTGGAACCTTTGTTTGTTTATTCTCTCATTTTTATGGCCGGCTCAGCCTGCCCCGAGGGCAGGGCTGGCGCAGCATGTGGTGCCGGGGATTGAACCGCGGTCCCTGAAGCCGCCCAAGCTTTCCCAAACAGGTGCTTTAGATCACTGAGCCATCCCACCGGACCCCTACCTAAGATCTTTTATGATTAAACATCATGAAAAGATTAGCTTATTGCATCAGAATATGTAGAGAAAATAACTGCTTTATCAAAATATCATAGAAAAAAACATCTGTCTTAGTTACCTTTCTTATGGTCAAGGCAAAATATCCGACATCCAAAGTTATGTGACAAAAACCTTATTGGTCCCTTTTTTTTAAAGCATTTTAAATTTTATTTATTCATTTATTTTCTTGTTTCAGAACTTCTTTTGTTTATTTACTTATTTTTATGGCTGGCTCAGCATGCCCTGAGGGCAGGGCTGGGACAGCATGTGGTACCGGGGATCAAACTGCGGTCCCTGCAGCCGCCCAAGCTTTCCTAAGCAGGCGCTTTAGACCACTGAGCCATCCTGCTGGGCCCCACCTTATTGTTTCTTACATAGTTTGTAAAAGCTTCAGTCTAGAGTTGGCTGACTCCACAGCCAGGTGGCAGGGCAGAGAGGCACTGTCAATAAGCAACAGTTCATGGTATGGCAGGCAGAAGTTAGCAGAACAGCACGCAGCAGCAGCAGCAGCCTTCATTTCCCTTGTATCCGAGCTACAAGCCACCCAAACTCAGGAATGAGCTTCTGTCTTCAGCAGATCTATCCAGAACTATGCTAATCTAACTAGTGAACTAATTTACTACCTGACATTTTTAACCCAAGCACTGTACGTCGCAGACCCAGTCAGCTCTGAAAAGCCCCACCTAGGTGTACAAGAGGCTTTGGGGGGAAATCTATATACAAGCCTTACTGAGACCCCAGCTCTACCCATGCAAAAATTGAATGGAAACTGGGGAACTGGAGTGGGGCCCCTGGATATCATCAGAGAAGCTCAAGTGCAGAGCCAGGATTGACACAGGGGAGCAAGGAGTCACCCTGCACCATCCTGGGGCCAGGCAAGGCCAGAAGCCACCTGTGACCCAGAAATATTAAAGATTCTTGCAATTGGGTACCAGTGAAGACTGGCTAAGAACATGGTTTATTTTCACACCCACATAGCTATTCTGATGTGGTCCTCTCTTCTGTTACTACTATTGCATGTTAAAAATAAATAATAAAATCCAGCTAAATTAAGTCATTAGGAAAATCCAGACCTGTGTAATGTGATGATAAATTATCCAAGGATTTCTCATTATACCAAGAAATAAGAGAGTAGTAAACGGAATGAAAAAGTTATGAAGGCTGAATTCAGGCTAAGACATGATTGAATCACCTGTTAAAAGATCAAAAAGCAGCTGTGATAAAGAAAAAAACTTTCAATGACCAATTGTGAACTAGAAGCAAAAATTAGAAGGCATCAGGAAGAAACCATACAGGATCAGTAAATAAATATAAGATACAGCTGGGCATGGTGGCTCACGCCTGTAATCCCAACACTCGGGAGGCTGAGGCAGGAGGATCGGTGTGAGTTCGAGACCAGCCTGGGCTACAAAAGTGAGCTCAAGGCCAGCCTGAACTGCATAGTGAGACCCTGTCTCAAAAAGACAAAATAAATAAATAAATAAATAAATAATACAAAGAAACACCCAAAATTCCCCCAAAAAATATAAATAAAATTATCCATTAAATGGCTGGTGAGATAGCTCAGTAGACTAAGCACCTGCTTAGGCAAGCTCAGGGACCAGGTTTTGATCCCTAGCACCACAGGCCATGCTGGCCCTGGCCTGGAGCGTGCTGAGCCAGTGACCGAGTCCAGGCATGGTGGCACGCAAATGTAATCTCACTGCTTGGGAGGCTGAAAACAGGAGGATCATTCTGAGTATGAACTGCATAGAGATTCTGTACCAAACACATAATATAAAATATAAAATATAAATTATAAATTAAAAAATAGTGGATAAGCCTGAGCAGTGAGATAGTGACTAGAAAAAAAAAAAAAATCATCAGACAATGTGCAGGCAGAACAACGAAACTTACCCAATTTGAAAACTAGATAGAAAACAGACAAAAGGTAAATAGTGCTTCAGTGATTACAGTCAGGAAGAAGGAGGAAGAAAAGGAGAAGGGGGAAAAGTGGTGCTAAAATTAACTTCAATTATGGTAAAAAATTATTTTTGACAGAAGCCATAAAGCTAGAGTTTTAAGAAGTTGACTAAATTTCAAATGAAATATGCTCAAAGATATCCAGAGCAAGACACATCACAATCGAGATGGCACAGAAAATGTCTTGAAAGGATTCTAGGAAACAAGAAGTATACCTAGAAGGAGAGACAGAAAAAGAAGGAAAAATGGACCCATGCACTTATCAGAATTCTCAGAGGCCCCAAAGAACTGGCAGGATACTTTTCATATGCCTAAGGAAGCAGCTATTTTTTTTTTTTTAACAAAGATTTTTTTTTTCTTGTTTCAGAACTTTTGTTTGTTTATTTACTTATTTTTTATGGCCAGCTCAGCCTGCCCTGAGGGCAGGGCTGGCGCAGCATGTGGTGCCAGGGATCGAACTGAGGTCCCTGCAGCCGCCTAAGCTTTCCTAAGCAGGCGCTTTAGACCACTGAGCCATCCTGCCGGGCCCCAAGGAAGCAGCTATTAATCCAAACCCTGCTATAAAAATAACTTTGAAGAACAAATAGTAAATAAAAACAATCTCAAGTGAAGGAAAACAAAATCAAATACACAAATAACATCAACAATACCTTGTCACCAGTAGACAGATACTAAAATAATGACTACTAGGTAAAGCTCACAATACCATGTCTTATTTCTAAATGTATACAAGGAAAACATTTAAGATATTTGTATTGCAAAGTAAGGAAGAAGAAATCTAAAAAGAAGTTTCCTATCTTCAAACTGATGACACAAGTAGACTGTGACAACTGCCCATAAACAATGGAATATATGGTAACCATACATGTCACAAAGTGATTCATCCAATAATGGTATAGATAAATCAAAATTAAATCCAAAAGACATCTTCAAGTAATTCACATGAAGAGAAATGTAACCTCAGTACTGATGAGGCTGAGGCAGGAGGATCACTGTGAGTTTGAGGTCATCCGGGCTACAAACTGAACTCAAGGCCAGCTTGAGCTGGCTAGCAAGACTGTTTCAAAAGGATAAAGAGAAAGAGAGAGAGAGGATTGCAATGAAGTTACATACAGAGATTATAGATAAAATGCACTAAAATGAAAAGGAAAGTTAACTCAAATACTACTAATATTAAGTTTAAATATTATATTAATATCAAAAACATTACATGCCACACAGAGAAAATAACCAGGATAGGTAGGATATTTTAGAATGCTGAAAGGTGGAATACAGAAAGAAGATATGGCAGAAATGCCACTTAACAAACTATATAAACCAGACAATAAGCATGCAAAATTATATATATATATATATATATATATATATATATATATATATATTCATGGGATGAATACCTACGGAACTGAAAGGAAAAAGAGACAAATCTACAATTATAGTTCATGATGCAATCGTCATTTTCTAAAAACTTGAAGAACTAGAGAGATTGTTTTCATGTTTACAGAAGAACAGTGTAAAGAATAAGAAGAGAACAATGAAAGCAATTAACCATCACTATCCAAGAGCTACGTTCCCATTGAACATGTGTCAACAGGCCACATGATGACTAAACTGAAAAAACAAAACAACAACAAAAAAACTCAGCAGATATTAAAGAACTGAGATTGAGTACTGTGTGTCCTCCAATCACGGTGGACTAACATCCATCACCAATGCTAGAAAGGAAGTGGAAAACATCAAATGAAAACTAAAGTACTGCACACTGCTAACTAATCCATTGGGTCAAGAGAAAGTATCTAAGAAGGTGAGCTGAACTGCTTGGGAATGAAAAAGCCATCAATATTCACATCGGGCAACTAACACAGTGCTTACACATGAAATTGAAGATCTATTGAGATGCTCTAGGAAAGAATCAATTCAATAATATAAGGCTGAGCCTCAAGAACTTAAAAAAAGGAAGCAAAGAAGTAAAGAGACGAGAGCAAAAATCCATTAAACTGGAGAAAAAAATCAATAGAGAAAAAGTGAGGTAAAAAAAATTCTTTAAAAATAATAAACTAAAAACATCAGCAAGATGCCAGCAAAACTGACCAGAGAGATATTAAAGAATTATTATTTGGCAAGAAACATAAATATCACTACAGATAACAAAAGAACAAGAAGAGAACAATGAAAGCAAACGTTTCTCATAAATATTAAACTTTGATTAGTTGATTTCTTAAAATACACAAACATAACTAACATGAAATATATCACTTTGCTAGTCTTGAAGCTATGAAGAAACTTGAATTCACAATTTTAAGTCCCCTCATCTAGACACTCATAGTCTCACTGCAGAAGTCTACTACAAAGGAAATAACGCTGGAGCTAAACAAACTCTTTTAGAAAAATAGAGATACAGAGGGAAATTTTGCAATTCATTTGTGAAGAAAGCTCTCAGAAAGTCAAAAATAAAGGGTAATTTCTCAACATTGCACAGAGGTTATACAG
This sequence comes from Myocastor coypus, assembly GCA_004027025.1. Taxonomy (NCBI): domain Eukaryota; kingdom Metazoa; phylum Chordata; class Mammalia; order Rodentia; family Myocastoridae; genus Myocastor; species Myocastor coypus. Next base: position 90,798 of record PVJA010002344.1, read on the forward strand.
AATATTATACAACATTATACTTACTCGTGAAATATTGAATGCTTTCCCTCAAAAAAGAAAGGGAAGCAAAAATGTCTGTCCTTAGCACTTTTATTTTAAACTTTTTGCCAGAGCAATAAAGCAAGAATCTATAGGAAATGACTCCCAGAACTGAGATCCACAAGTATGCTACTTCTATTTTTATGTACTCAAAGTGGTTACATACAGACAAAAATATTCTAAAAATATTCTCAAATTTATGCAGAAGGACAATAGAATCAGAGTAGTGAAAACAATGTTGCAAAACAGAGAAGGGAGAGAAGAAGCAAGAAAGGAAAGGAAATAAAGAGAGATAGGAGAGAGAAAGAAATGGAGAAAGAGATTGAGAAGAAGGAAGAAAGGAAGAGAAGGGGGAGGGCAGAAGGAGGAAGGAGAGTAGGACAGAGAGAGAGAGGAATCTGTCTACCAGATTTTGAGACAGCTTATGGCTCCAGTAATAAATTCGGTGTGATTTGGGGGGATGGGAGGGTAGACACCAATCAATGCTGTAGGAAGGGTACTCAGAAAGAGACCCAGACGAACACGCCCAGCTATTTTTTTCATTAAGTTTTAAAAGCAATTCAACGGAAGAAAAATAGTCTTTTAAAACTATTAAACTTTTAAAGGAAAACCATGACATAAAACCTTTGGCATTTAAAACTAGGCAAAGAGTGTTTAATCCATAAAGATAAATTGGACTTCAACCAAATTAGAAAGTTTTAGTCCACAAAAGACTCAGCTTGTGATATTGAAAAATACTGAAAATACTCCAGTGTGTCGTGCAGGGCTGGCCCTGCCCACTGAGATGGCGATTGAGACCAAACGTGGTGGCAGGCTCCTGTAATCCCAGTAGTTGGGGGGGGGGTGTGAAAACAAGAGGGTCACTATGAGTCTAAAGTATGCAGTGATGGAGCCTCTACTAATACATGTTAAAAAACAGAAAAATATGGAAAACATAGTCAAACTACATATACAACAAAGCTAGTATGTTGACTATATAAATAACTCTGAAACCTCAATGGTAAGTGAACAACTTGGAGAAAAATATATAATAGGGAAAATGGAAAAATACATAAAAACAAATTTTGACAGAAGGGATATTCAAGGGCTGGAGAGACAGCTTAGCGGAATAAGTGCTTGCCTGCCAAGCAGAAGGTCTTGAGTTCGATCCATGGTGTCATCAAAAAAAAAGGTCAGATGGCAAATAAGTACATGAGTGATACTGCTGCATAGCTAACAGAGTAGCTGAGATTAAAATCAGTGACAACACCAAAAGCTAAATGAAGAAACATCTGGAATATTCTTTGATAAGTTCTTTAGACACTATTCCAGCCACTACCATATGGCCTGGTAACTGTATTCCTCAATACTTACTTCGGACAAATAAAAAACTATGTTCATGGGAAAACCTACACACAAATTTTATGTCAATTTTATTTGTAATCATACCAGATTGGAAACAGCTAAATTCCCCTGCGACAGGTGAATGAATAAACAAACGGTGGTACATTCGTACAATGGGAAAGTCCTCATTAATAGAAAGGAATGAGTGACAAGGGAGCTGATATGTGCAGTGCCATGGAATTCCAAAGAATTCCGGCATGTGGTGAAAGTACAACATTCTGTACTGTTCTGTCAGCACAACATCCAGAATTTTGGGGCCAGCAAGATAGCTCAGCAGTCTAAAGTGCCTGCTTAGGAAAGCTGGGATGGGCAGCTTATCAGTTGCCAGAGGTTACCAAGGGTGCAGTCCAGGGGAAAACTGCCTGCAAAGGGCCAATATGCTTGTGGTGATGAAGAATGACTATTGTTGGCCTATTAATGCCATTTTCCTAGTTGTGATGTCATACAGCAGTCTTGCAAGATGATGCCATGTGGGACCCTGATAAGGAGCACAGAGAATCTCTATGTATTATATTGTACAGCTGCACATGAATGTATACTCATCTGGGATTGCAGGTCTCATTAAAATGGAGGGTATAGGAAGCATTTTGCTCCTTGGAAAGACTGTGTGACACTTTGCTTGTTTTCTTCATGTAAAGGCAAATTATCACCTCCCCAAGAAGCAAAAGAGAGCCACTCAAGCAGTACAGAAGAACTCCTGGGCTATGGCTGAGTTGTTCACACTGGACCAGACAATACCTTGGCACAGTGGCTCCTCAGGGGATGCAGTAACGCGATGTTTCTGTATTCACGAGGCGAGTAAGAGATTAGCAGCCTTAAAAAAATTTTCACTTCATAAAAATCTACTTTTACCAAACAGAGAGCATCTAAAACAAGGTGGCCAGGATGGAACAACCAGGAAGTCATTTCATGTAGGAAGCAGTGAGGAAGTTTTGGCGATTTAGCCTGGGGAAGAGAGAGGTCAGAGGTGCTTGCATCTGACAGCTGTTACCTGAGACAATTGGGAGGCTTGTTTCCTCTTCCTCATAAAGAATACTGCCCAGGGATGCTCTTAATAGATGATTTTAGAGTGTAGGAGAGCCAGCCTATTTCACGTTGTCTTTTGTCGCTTAACTGTGCATTAGAAAAAATAAAACTAGCACATCTAGTAATGCAAGAACTTGTAATAGGGTATGCACACTCTCTCATATTTGCTATTAAAAATGAGCAATTTTTCAAGAGACAATTTTTAAACTACAAAGTTATGAGGGGAAGAGGGGTATAGCTGATCCATAACTATAACAATTTTGAAGACTGTTTATGAACATAACTCTAGAATTTTACTAGAGCTACAGACTATCACTAGAATTCTTCAATATAATCAATGCATCAGTGGTGCCAGAGAAAGGGTTCTTATCATCACTGAGAATCCAGAAATACTTTCTTGATCTCTTACACCCAGTTTAGAATTTTAGTATCAGTTTTTTTTTTTTGAGTTTTTAAAACAATGCAGTAGAAATCAACTAACCATATCACTGCTGTGTTGTACTAAAAATGATTATAATGGCATATTTCAGGCCAAGAAAGAAGTCAGCAAATTCTTGCCCAACTATTCTTGAAATTGCTTATCTTTGGATCCACTATCACTTTCTAACAGTATTTCTTAGGGGATGAATTTGGGGCACTGTCAGTAAGTACTATGTAATAGTCCCAATAGTACTGAAAATATATTTCATATACCCTACAACAATGTGCTGTGTGCCCCGTCAGCAAGGACTGCGCTAAGGTATATAAGGAACGCCTATGCTGATGCCAAGACTGGAATCACTGCTGCGGCCACCACCAATTCCAACAGCAGTGTTACTTCTGAGCTACCACGGGTGATAAATATATGTCTTAGCTCCCAGGCACTGGGGCTTCATTTGCTGAGACTGCAGGCTATTTGGAGCATAGGACCAGGTTAGATAGCTCATTGATCCTCTAAAGATTGAGCACAGTGTACACTTTTTAAAAGACTCTAGTTTACTAATACAAACAGTTTACCTGAGCTTTTGTAAGGCACTTATGACTCAAACTGATAAATATCGTGTTTATGGAGCTAGACCACTCATTAGTGAGGGGAAGGCAGAAGACAGTACAAAGAAGTATTCAGGAAACTTTAATTCAATCTGCATCCTCTGCCTTTCCAAAAAGGTAGTTTTCTTCTCCTCTATTTCATATTGTATAGAGAACAGATGAATTTTTGTATTTCTTAATTTTACATTTTATATTATAAATCAATGATTTACTAAATGAACATAATGTGTTAGACACAGTTGTCAATTAATATGCCCTTGAGGTTAGTGATATTTTCCATCTAAGAATAAAACACATTGGCTAGGATGTGGTGAGCTGAGATTTGAACTCAGAATTTTTAAATTACCAACCTTACATTCTGAATCTATGACTCAGTCATTTTCAAACATTCCTATTCATGATCTACCTATGAAATCATTTCCTTGAAGGGACCTAACACACAAAGGTATGCAGAAACACACATGCCCATTAAGACTGTAATATTTTCTCTCAACTAGCAAATTGACAGAAACTGTGGCCTTTTTAATATTTTTCATCTCTATTTCATTTTTCAGATATTAGCCAAAAGCAGTTAAAATGAGTTTATAAGTCACAGTTTACTGTGCAAATGTATGCTATATTTGTGAAATTGGAAGCAGCAACAGGTAAATTGCAAGTCATCTTTGGGGTTGAGTTCTGAGGCTCTCCAATTTTATGGGTGATGCATAATACAGAGCAGGCAAGCTGCCCCACTGTGCCTACCACTTGGCTGTGGTGAAGGCAGAGAGCCTGGAGCCTCTACACAGGCACAGGACCACCGCTGTTTTGTGGACATATCATCAGTTGACCGGAAAGGGCTGGAGCCAGGAAATCAGAGTCTGAAGCATGGATCTGCCAGTCACTGTTCTCAGGCAAATTAATGAATCTCTAAGATCACATTTCCTGCCCAATAAAACAGAATGATACAGCAGGTGTTTATTCTTCTACATCGTTACCCTCCTCTGCCTTACAATATCAGCCTCCTCTGCTGTAGCTTGGCTCATAGAAGCCCGGATTCACAGAACTGGGATTCCATTCTCATAACCAGAACTCTGTTTTGGCAATTGTTGAAGCTCTAAGAACAGCTAGATCCAAGAGCGTGTATTCAGTGCAATTACCAATCAAGGATTGTGTCTTCAGTAGCGAGTAAATCCCGCACTTCTTCTCCTTGGTTGCGCCAAGGAGATTATGGTGATTATTCTGTGCCTTTCTCAAATCTAAGGCATGCCCGAGTCCCTGACACCTTCAGATTCTGCTGGGTGTACAGTGACATTTCCCCCTTCACCGAATCACTCTTCCCGATGCCTTACTTCCGGGGGGGGGGGATCATCTCACAAGTGAAACACCTGGGCTCAATTTCTGATCTTATTCTTACCTAACTAAGTCAAATAAATTGAAAGAAACAAAACCAACAGAACACTGATTTTTAGGGAGTAGTCAACAACAGCAAATTCTGTCTCTACGGTGATGCCTAGCAGCTCAAATACAGTCAGAAAGCAAGCTGCTGGTAATTGAAGATTGCATCAGAATATGAGAATGAAAGTTGGTAAGGTAACACCCTTGTATTGAAGCCAAAGCACAATTTGAAATCAATTGCCAATATTATATTGCCTTTTAATATTTTATTAAATTGGGGAATCTGAATTCAAACCCAAAACTGGGTTTGAATCACTGTGGCTAAAATTATATATTTTTAGTAGAATTTAACCCAGAGTTTTTTTTTCCCCTATATTTTGGTATAATGAAACATTTGAGAAAAAAAAAATTAGTTTGTATGTCTACAACAATGTGGGACAACTTTGTGTAAGAGTTTAATACAGAAAGCTGTTCAAAACATATTGATGGATACAAACCCCAGGCTGTTATCCAATATGGTGACCATTGTCCCATTTTTAGGTTAAAGCCTGCATGAGTTAAATGTACATTCAATTATAAGAAAACACCACTTACCAGTCATATTCTACCACTTAAACAATAAATTACCTTTCAAAAAACGTTTCTAGGTTTATTTTGGTATTTGCTTCCTTCCTATTTTCTAATACAGTAAGTCCCTGACGTATGAATGAGATCTGTTCTGGGTGAACATTTATAAGATGAGTTTGTTTCTAAGTTTGGCAAAGTGAGCCTTATGTTCTTTTAACAGAAATATACAATGAAAAGCATAAAATAATTTACAATTTCCACAAGCATGTCCTTGTTCTTTAGAATTGTGGCAATGGTCTAATGTGTCTTGTTATAGAAATGAGTGACTTATACCATCTTTTTACCTCCATCCACTCTCTTGATTATATTTTCCATTGTTCCTCAGGTTATTGCTTTGGACTTCCTTGCCCCCCCCCCCACATAGCCGCTGCTATTCCTCTTGCACACTATTGCACTGTGGGTAAGAACACAGCAGCACACCTGGGACAATGTCGGGTTGTCCTTCCATGGTTTCTTTGCATCTATGAATATTCATGCATGTGACACGGCTGAGGCATCAGACATTTGGGGAGCTCACACCTGTGGATGTTTGCAACTCAAATGTTAATTTCTCTTAGGACTCATGATACATCATTTAATTGAACACAGTAATAATTAACTTACTCACGTGACTCAATTGTCATTGCTCCTTCAGGTCCACCAGGTAGCCCTGAAGTAGCTTTAATAAAGAAATGGAGAACAGTGGGCATGTGCCTTCATGGTGCTCTGTGGCTCTTAGAGCCCAGGGATAGTTCCACGTAAATCTATCAAGCAGGATGAAGCTCCTCAATTCCAAAAGTTGATTCCGGTTTGACTGTATTAAAAACTAAAGAAAATCTCCCCTGATTCTACCTATTTTCTCCAAAGTAAATGCCACAGACCTAAATCTCATTCATTCGTCAGTTCAAACAGGGGCACAGAATGCCAGGATGACGCTGAGGGACAACTAAATGCATACGAAATCTCAAGGATCAAGAGAGGAATGCCCAGACTGGCTCTGGATAGAAGACAGTTAGAGCTCGAGCTGTGAGCAGGCCATGCTCAGGGCCACAGTGGCACAGGGGTTAGTGATTGGTAAGGTGCTTCAGAAACTTTTAACAAAGCCAGGGGCAGGAATGCAGAGTGGAAGTTGGCACGCTGAGGAGCGTCTCTCGTTCAGCACACACCCTAGCTGAGCAAGACAGTCTGCTGTTGGGCGTCGTTCTGAAGGTTTTCAATTGTGCTCACGATTCTATCAAATGGAATGGAACATAGAAAGACCCATTTTACAGCATGTTTCCCAGAGTGTGGTTTATCAGTTGGTCTGTGTCATTATTCCACAAGTTATGGGAACACAGACACTACAACTCACTCTACCAGCTCTTCTGAAATCTGTAAATAAATCTGTAAATTAAAAGCATTTTGGGGCTGGTGAGAAGGCTCAGCAGACTGAGTACCTGCTAGGGCAAGCACAGGGACCAGGTTGGATCCCAGGCACCACACGCTACACTGGCTCTGCCCCCAAGAGCGCTGAGCCAGTCACTGAGACTAGGCGTGGAGGCGCACACCTGTGGTCCTGGTGCTGGGGAAGCTGAAAACAAGAGGACCACTATGAGTCTGAGCTGTGTAACAGAACCCTATACCAAGTACATTAGCAAAACCATTTCTAATAACTGCACAGGTCCCAGTGTGTCACTCCTCTACTCCTAATTTTAAGATAGCTCTCCTTGTCCTCTGTGTGTGCCCACAAGTTTACCTTTATTGTCATTCAGTCTTCATCAATAGTGATAAGGACAACAGGTGTTTCCTTTGATAAGGCAGATACGAAGATTCTGAACTGTACAGGATTGGGCTAAGTCAGTCATTAGGTGGCAGAAGTGGGCTTTGGGGGCAGTGTATGGCTCTCAGACCTGGACGCCTCTTCCTCCTGCCTGACTCCCGCTCACCACAGCTTTATACAACAATCCATAATTTCATTTTCACCTCATATCAGTTGAGTTTGTTGTTCCTTAGGGACAATAGTAATAAAAGAGAAGGCACTGTTCACATTAGCCCTGTGCACAGGGCACAAGCCTAACCCTGGAGACAGCTTCTTCTCCAGGCCCTCTCCTCAGCCACTGTACCAGCTTATCCCATTCTAGTCCTCCACACCCATACATTCCGGGCCTCATACAGTGAGAGCTGCACATTCTCCCCAAACTGTATAGAGGCAAAGGAAGGAGAGGGTTGCACAGAGCCCTCTTCCGCGGCAGAGATGAGTGAGAGGGAACTTCAGGGCCTCTTCCAAGAGCATCACAGAGCAGAGCCAGTTGAGACCCTATCCAGCCCAGTGTACTGAGGAAAGCCAGAAAAGGAAAAGATGAAGTTCTAAATCAAATCACCATAATCAGGAGATGCAAGACACCAACACTGAAGTTCCTACTGTGAACACTATCCTAATGGCTCCTTGAAAACAGGCTCAAGATAGTGAGAGGGTGCGTGCTCTGAAATTAGGTGTGGTCCTAGCTGGACCAGAGCGGCTGTGCCATGAATGGACTGTCCTCTCCGAGGACTATGGTTGGTTGAGATCAGCATTCAGGGTTTGGGACCCAGGTGAAGTCCAAAGGGAGCAAAGGCTGAACAGTGACACCTGGAGTGTGCAGCCTAATTTTAGGCCAGTCTCTTCCTCATTATACTGCACAAATTATATAATCTTCCCTTGATTCACTCTGAATGTTTTGGAAATTAAAATTTTATTAACTATCGTTTATTTGGATTAGGAGGTCTTCCAAATATAACTTGAACTTCATTTACTACGACATATTAACTGTGAATAAGGCCGGGGAGATAGTTCAGTAGAAAGAGCACCTGCCTGTCAAATGCAGGGTTCTGAGTTAGTACCGAAATCCTGTGAATAATTATAAATGCTGTTGCTAATGCCCCCATGTTACCACGAAAATAACAGAGGCACAGTATGGGCAATGGCCAGTCACAGCACCTTTCCAGAGTCTCTTCCTGATTGGTCAGCATGTGAGGTATTTTATAATACTTCATAATCAATAAAAATAATTGGGAAATGAAGATGAATATCAAAGAAAGCAAAAGTCATGATTCTGGGATTGAAATTCAGTCTGAAGGAAACGGATGGGGCTGGAGAGATAACTCTGTGCGCAAGTGCCGACCTGGGAAGTCCAAAGTCCTGAGTTCGAGCCCCCATACCCTCCTCCAAAAAAGAATAAAAAAGAAAGAAAGAAAAAGGAAAATGGAATGATTGAACAAACAGCTGATCTTGGGAATGTGGACATCACGGCCATGCCAGAGGATGCACACAGCCAGGAGAATGCAGAAGGATGAACTGAACATGAACAAAGAAAAGTGGTTCAGATAAAAAAAATGTTGGAGATGACCCTAAGCTACTAACATGGACAAAAAATTTCCCATGCAAAGGATCTCTATGAATATTTCATGACACTGGGGCCCGGGACAGAGCTCAGTGGAGTAAGTGTTTGCCCGGCAAGCACAAGGTCCTGAGTTTGATCGCTGGTACCACCAAAGAAAAGAAAAAAAAAAAAAAAAAACTTTGATGACATTGAAATTTCAAAGGATACAATGTCAGCCACTGATCCTGACTCAGAAAGCAGTACAAGAATACATAAAAGCCTAAAAAGATGCTGGATTGTATTGTAAATTGCACCACAAGAAGATGGCAAGCAGTATTCAACCAAATCTAGATATCACTTCAATAAAGCATTCATTTTCAGTGTTTGTAACATGTTTAAATTTTACTGAGTGTTCACTTTATTATTTTTTCATTATCCTTCCCATTCAGAATTAATCAGCAACTCTAAGAAAGTGTTTTATATCTGACATCCACTTTTAAAAGTTATTCAACAATTAGATATTTTTTTTTCTCATGGGTTACTGATTTTGCTTTGGAAAGTTTTGGCTTCCACAGATAATGTGAGAACTGCTTGCGTCACCTTGAAAACTAAAGAGATGAACTCAGAAATGGAGGTAAACATGGACTGCCCTGGGGCCCAGTCATAGCACGTGAGGCTTCTGAAGAGCAACAGCAACGTGAGTGTCATCAATGGTGCTATAAGGTGATAATCATCACACTCGTGAGTTATTAGCAGTAGATCTTGTGCCAAGGTAGTTGTTGCAGATGCTAGTCACAAGTGGCGGAGCTTATAGATCCTGTTTTAAACATTCCCCATTCTCCACTAAAATACAGAGGGCATGAGTGAATGATCTCTGTGTAAAAGTCCCAGGGTCAAGCTGGTGCAGCAGTTCAGTGTACTAAGTGCCTGCTTAGGCAAGTGCAGGGATTGGGGATCGATGCCCAGCACCATACGCTGCACTGGCCCTGTCCCCAGGCACACTGAGCCAGCTACCAAGACCAGGTATGGTGGCATGACTCTATAATCTCAGCTCTCAGGTGTCTGAAGACAGAAGGATCACTACAAGTCTGAGCTACATGGTGAGACCCAGCACTGAATACATTAAATAAGTAAATAAATATGAAAAAAATTAAAACTAAAAAATAATAATTTCACAGTCAAATCGGTGAGAGCTGTCAGTGTCCCCCAGCAGAGGACATTAGGGCCTTCTGACTTCCCCTTGGGTCTCTACACTCCTCTCCTACTCCCAAATCTGCTCTCACCAGATTCCTTTTTGTTCACCTTCTCCTTTACGCCTCTTCCCATGCAGGTTCAGCCCACAGGTCTGCTCATCTCTGCCTATGCCATCCCCACATGCCATAACTGCAGTTCACAACAGCCTGTTAGGTAAAGACAGAGCATGCTCACAGCAACAAGAAATGACACAGCGGTGGACATGCTAATAACCGTTTTCATCAAGGCACCCTGTATATATACATAGAACTATTACATCCTAGTCCATTACATACACAAATATGATGCTAATCAACAAGTAATATTAAAAAATGCATTGTAAACAAAGCACTCTAAGACTTATTCAGCCTTGGAAACGAAAATCTAACTGTAGTAAGACCAGCTCTCATTTCAACAAACCCTAAAGCTTCATCCAGAAAAAGATGCTCTGGATATAATACCTCCATATTTTATTTCTTTGAAAGCATCAGTCTAGTACTAAGTGCTGTTGTTGAATTCACGAGCTTTTGGAAGTTGGCTGAAAATGACAGCCAATAACATTACCAGGGACAGCTGCTCATACACTACTCAATCCTATAAATTTGCATTATATGGCAAATTAATTCCATGATGTCGATATGACATTATCGTGGATTAAGCGATGCTACCTCCATTCATTCCCATTGGTCCTGTGAGCAGATCCATTGCCCAGCCACCTTCAGAGCAGAAGGTCAATCCGGGAGGCAGAAAGGAGAGGGATGTGGCCAAATGCTGGACAAGGCTGGCAGCCTTTTGATGCTAGAAGGTGCCAGGAACAAAATGCTCTTGGGGGCTCCACTGTGAGCATGTTTTTGCTGACATTATTTATTTATGTGGTACAGGGCATTGCTATGCAGCTTAGACTGAAACGAATCCTGCAGTCTCAGCTGGGATAACAGACATCCTGGCCTGGCACCACACTCAGGGTTCCAGGGCAGGCACGACATGAGGTACTGGGGATTGAATTCAGGTCCTTTTTGCTTGGCAGGCAAAGATATCTGCCAAGATATCTGCCCAGCCAACCTCAAGGTTGACATCTTGATTTCAACCTTGTGGTACCAGTTCTGTCTCCTGGAGCCATGAGAGAATATATTTTTGTCACTTAAACCTCTCAGTTTATGGTAAATTGTCACAGAAGTCCCAGGAAACTAATATGCTATCGTCCTATAGGTTTCATAGATTTGCAGGTACTTTTTGATTCTTTGCTAAATCCAAATCCACAAACACTTACTGAATATTTAAGAAATAAAAGCTGTTTAAGATATAAGGTTTGATAAGATGAGGTTTCTATACTCAAGGAATTCATAGACTCAACAAACAGGTAAAAAAATAGGTACAGCACATTATCCTTGAAATTTCAAGGTTTGATAAAAAAATAAAACATTGTATTTGTATAGTAGAATACTATTTGGTTTTGAATAACAGGGATGTAAACACTGGCAATATCCTAGAAATATATTCATATATTGAAATATATTTAAAAGATAGTAACAGTAAATTATTTTGCAGTACATAAAATGATGAGAAAGCACATGTCCTAAAGTATTCTTCATTTAGTTGTCCTGGGTTTGCTTATTTTAATCTGCATTTTGTTTTGTTTCCAAATGTCCCAGAGTTTTTGATAAGGCAACAATGGAAGCATTTTTTTATTAAAAATTGTCTGGGCTCAGTGCCAATTAGAAGCACATTCAGGATGCAAAAATACCTCAAGTGAAGGGTCCCAGCGCGCTGGTGAGGTGCTTTGCCTTGGCATTTGCTATGGTTTATGTTGAGTTGTCCCCCCAAAGCCTCATGTAGTTCTTGGGTGGGGACTTCTATACACTGAGACTTGATGCATGAGTCATTGGGATTATGTGTTTCAGTACTGATGGGATTATTGGACTGAGATTGGACTGAGTAGGGCTGGGGTTATGGGTGTAGTCTAGGGCGGATATCCTAAGGCAGACAGCCTGATAGGAATATATAGAGAGACAAAGAGACAGACTAGAGCTGTTGCTGTTGCTCTCTGCTGCCCTGTTTAGTTGGCTACCTCTGCCACCATTTTGTTGCTGTTCCACCGCCATGAACTGGATGCTCTCTGCCATGTGCCATTCAGCCTTGGACCAGCCGAATATAGACTGAAACCTCCACGAACTGTGAGCTAAAAAACCTTTCCTTCCTTCATCTTGAGTGTCAGGTATTTGTTCCAGAAATGAGTGAAAAGTGACTAAGACAGCATCAAAGCCCTCAGTGTCGCGACAGCGCTCAAGTGCCTTCTATCAAACGTGGGGTCATTCAGTGACTACCAGGTGTCGGAAGGGGAAAGATTCTCACTCCTCGCTCAAGTACACAAACCCTGAACTCCAAATATTACAATGTGAAATGAAGTCTCCTTTAGTTCTAAGCAGTAACACAATTTTAAAACAGCAATTTGAGCTCTTATTCTCCTGAAGGCTAACATGAAATGTTCTGAATTTAAAAGACACATGCTGGAGGGTGAGGAAAGGGTATCCATCACCCTGTCCCAGAAATTACAAAGGCAAGAACCGTTTTCCCCCTCTCTTGCTTTTGTTTCCTGTTCACTGAACCACACGCAGAATCCTGCCCAGGGAAACCCCGTGCCAGCAGAGCCGAGATTTCCTGGACCACAGCACTAAGGCAGGCTGCTGAGGGAGTCTCGTGCGTTGGTTGCTCGGTCTGCTTCCACACGCTACCTCGAGAGCATATCAACTTACTGTTAATACCTTTGCAAAGTATTTCTCGATTTGAAACCCAGACCAGACTATGCATACATCATCCGGTTTTAGCTTCACAAAGCAGATGGACTGAAAGCCGGCAAACCACCAGACAGAGACTAACATTAGTATCAATACTGTGAACTAAATTGGATTCTCGACTTTTTAAGAGTCTGAGTCATCTCGTTTCGGGATCGTAGCTCCACTGTGGTAAACTGAGAACAGCAAACCCGAGACCAGGTGGCTCTTACTGAGGACTTGCGCTCCAGCTTCTGCCGGCGAGCGCTGCCTCTCTTCCAGTTCCTGAATTAAGATCCCTCCTGTTGTGTTTAGGACACCGTTCCCATGAGTACTTATCGCTGCTGCTCTGTGTTTCTGAAAATTTGAATTTGTACCACTCTGCGAAGAATATCTATTTTCAAGGGCTGGCAACAGACCTGGAGGAGGTTTGGGAAACTGGATCAAGGAAACTGATCTTGAACCTGGAGCGGCCAGCATCTGGCCCTCTCTGTGTGACTAATTCGTTTCTCAGCTGACATCCTGGCTCTGTTGCTGCTCTTAATGCTTACATAATTAACTTGAATAAAGTACCTTTGGATCTTATGGAGACAAGGCTGGACAAATTGGAATAGGTCAGTACAAACTTTGTACCCCAGCTTCTAAAGCAGGGACGCTATCAGCACCGTGGGTGTACACCTTGGATTACTAGTCATGTTCAGCAGCTACATCTACATCAACCCCGGGTCAATCATTGGCTCAGCCCTAGGGTAGCACTTCCTGTAAGTGCTAGCTGTTCTTCTGGACCCCCAGCACGCCTAGCAGCAGCTTTTGTGACTTCTGGTCCCGGTTCTGGTCCTGGAGTCTGCCCAACTGTCCCGAGTGTCATACGATTGGGCTCCTCCACAAGCACAGAGTGTTCCTCTAAATGGACATCAGAGGACTACATTAGTGAAACACCAAGGAGAAGAACTTGAAGAAAGATAATGAAGTCACTAAACCGCATATGTGGAACAGGGCGAGCACACATGTGAGACACAGGGACAGAGCACTGGGGGAGCCTGAAGCAGAGGGGAGCGACTTAGATGAGGGTCAAAGAGATTCTCTGCAAAAATAGATACCTCTAAAACCTGAAGGATGCCAGGAGGCTGTCTCAAATGGTCGTTGTCATGGCAAGGTGAGGTGTCTTTAGACATGTGAGAATACATACGTGTTTGCAGCTTTTCAGTGATGGTCTGAACAGCTGAAGGCCGAAGGGTAGCCATGGAAGGAGGCATAGCATCGAGCAATGCATGGAAGCCTAGTGGTTGGCATCTTAGTGAGTCACCTTATATAAATTTCGACCAGACCGAAGTTCACTGTTTGACTACTGAAGATGTTTGTCAGTTAATAAATGGTATTAGATTTATATGGCAGGAAATGAAACACAGGAGCGAGTGGATTCAGCAAAGAACTGGAAGAGAAGTGAAGTCAAGGGTCTTTGCAGACCTTTCTCTCCATGCTTGAAGATATATGGTGGTAGCCCTGCGCTGATGGAATATATTTATATTCTCACATTCCCACTGTCCCTATAGTCTTTCTTTTCTGTACATGAAACCACCAGATAGTGCATTTGGTTTTCACTTGGGGAATATAAAAGGTTTTCATGTCATATATCAGGAAGCCCACCGGAGCAACAGATTTTAGGGGCAGTTCATTTAGTCACCCCAATGTGTCCTTCCCTATTTGGTTTCTTTCCCTAACTCTCTGCCTTCCCAAAATTCCAGTTTCATCCTAAGTCAGGTTCTATTTGTGTTCATAACACAGTTGCCTGCAGCAGTAGGAACCACATATTTCCTTCTCATTTCCAGAGCTAGAAAAAGCCTGACCTCTCATTTTCACAAAAGTCTAGCAACTTCTGCACAGTACCTCATTGTCCCAGACAGACCTCAGCCACACCATCCCCTAGCAAATCTCTAGCTCTGGAGGTGGAAATGCAGTGCTTGCCTTCAACTGATGCCTTGTTGTGATGGAGCAGCTTGTGGTCAGCCTACTGCCACCACGGTGCCATTTTTCTACTGAGATCTAAATCTTACTCCAGCTCAATGCTCACTGTCACACCGGGGAGCAGTTTGCCTCACTTGTTTCTGGGCAGAGACACTGTTCTGTTTTTTTATACATACTTTAGGCAGTTATTATAAGGTCTGGCCTATAGACTTTCAAAATATTTACTAACTAGAGTATAAGAAGTATGTGTTGCGTACTGTTACACCCTGTGATTTTTACCCTATGTATTTACATCTTGTACCAAGTGTAACTCTGTAAGCTCAAGACTCTGTAACTTTCCACTATACCTGACCCTTCTACACTCCCTCATGCCCCCCTCCTCGACAGCTGAAGCCACCGCATGTATGCTTGACAAACTGCTCTGTTATCAGGCCATTGTTTTGTAAAATGTCAAACCACAACGTGTTAAGTATCCCAGGTGATTGTGCCCTAAACCAGTTCCCAGAAAACTGTCCCCTGCCTTCCTAACTCAGTATCCCAAGTGATTCTACCCTAAACCAATTGTTTCCTACCTTCCTCAACTTGTGATTTTTCTGCTTAAATATCCCCTAGCAACAGCACGTGGTGTGCACTCGCTGTACCTGCAAGGGAGTGTAGCTGTTGGGACCAGCTACAATAAAGTGCTTCTTTTTTATTTTGAGTCTTTTTGATTTTTGGATTACAACAAGTACCAGGCATAACACAATCTATCTATCTATCTATCTATCTATCTATCTATCTATCCATCTATCATCTAATTGATTTTGTATTATGGATGGCTCAGGCTGCCCTGGGGTCAGAGCTGAAGCAGCATGTGGTACCGGGAATAGAAACACGGTTCCTGCAGTTGCCTAGGCTTTCCTAAGCAGGCGCTTTAAACTGCTGAGCCATCTTGCAGGTTTGCATCACAAAATCTAAATGCGTCTGTAATTCTCACTTATTTTTATGTTCTTCGCAGCTTTTACATTTTATTATTTTTATTTTACATTCACTTTTATTGGCACATATTTGGAACTCGAAATGAGCACACTCACCTTGGGGGACTTGGCCATGTACCTGACACATCTGAATCCCGCCTTTTCCTGGGGTCAGACCTTCTTATTCACAGCTGGCATCGCTAGGCATGAAAAGTTTCTGCAAATATCTTTGGAGTATTTTACATCAGAATCATCAACTGTGGAATCTTATACTATCAGATCTGTGAAGGATCTTAGGAATTATGTACATTACTTTACCCATTTTGTAGAAAATGAAAGGGACACCCAGAGACATGCACAAATTACCTGATGTGGTAAGCATCATGTTTTGTATCTGCATGGTCTCCCAAAGGCTCATGAGGTCATGGTGGTAGGCTCTTTGCAGATGGCTTAAGGTGGAGACTGTGCTCCATTCGTAGTCCAGTGCTG
This sequence comes from Myocastor coypus, assembly GCA_004027025.1. Taxonomy (NCBI): domain Eukaryota; kingdom Metazoa; phylum Chordata; class Mammalia; order Rodentia; family Myocastoridae; genus Myocastor; species Myocastor coypus. The sequence continues at coordinate 107,007 of PVJA010002344.1, forward strand.
AGACTGGGGTGCAAGTGCTACCCCTGCCCCAGGGCGGGGAGTCTGCACGCCATACAAGAGGGGAAAGGAGGTGTGCTCTCCAATTTTGCTCTTGTTTCCTTGTCTTACTGCTCTCTGCCACACCACCCTGTCTTGCAGCCAGCTCATTATGGATGAAAACCTCGACAGACTCTGAGCTACATAACCTTTTTCTCCACTGACTGTTAGGTGCTTTATCACAGCAACAGCAGGAAAATAACAAAGACGGTATGCAAGAACTGAAATTTAAAACTTGACTTTCTAAATCCAAGTGCTAAACGACCCTGTTGTGATTTCTACCAATTCATAAATTCATATTTTTTCAGCTCACAGTTTGTAAACATCATTTTTTCCCATAATTTGTAGATAGTTATAAACAAAAAGAGAATACTATCTCCTCCAAGTTTCTCTTGATGTTCTACCTATAACTTCTGTCAAAGGCTAATCATTACAGGCAAGAAAATGAGCAAATCATAGCAAGAAAGCACATACACAAGGCCTCTCCAAGAGTGTCTGGTCATGAAAATGTCGGTGCTTTATAGTTAGCTAGATGGATTCCCAGTTGAGTGGATATGACATATTTGTCCAGAAGTCCTGCTACTATTCTAGAAATATGAATGAACTTGCTCACTGGGGATAGTCATCCACATGTGTCACCCCAGATCCTTAATAGGCTGAGGCAGGAAAATTGCAAGTTTGAGAGCAGGTTGGGTGAACTAGTTAACCCAACTAGCTTAAGTTAACTACTCCACTCTAAAAAAAAAAAAGTGGATTTGTAGAACTGGCTACGTAGGAGAGCTCCCTGGGTCCCCTCTGGAAAAAAAAATAGTTGCTTTGTTTTCTTACTTCCCTTAAGCAAACAAATAATAGCAGTAGACAGAACGGAAACACTGTATATAACATGGTGAGTGTATTATGTGTATGTGTGTGTGTGTGCGTGTGTCTGCATGCATGTGTGTGCATGTATGTGCATGTACGTGCATGTGTATGTGCACGCTACTTGACGGACCTGACTGAGGGATCCAATCTCCACACTGAGAGAATCCAGAGTATCGCCCATGTTTACTTGTAAATCTGTGGCCACTGCTTCAACTCTGTGTCATCACGGAAGAATCCTCTCCAATGCCCTGGAAAGCACTCCGTGTTGGAAGGACACTCCAGTTATTTCACAGAGGCCAGGAAGCCTAAGTGGGTCTCTATGCTCTGAGGATGATGAGTTCACAGGTTACCTCACAGCAGGTGGAGCATTTCCACATGACATGTGCGCTGGCTGGCCTGGGAAGGCTTTCAGTTGTTCTACATATTTGATTTAGAAAGATGGAGTTAATCACATGTCGATGTAAGCTCCACAGAAGAAAGAACTTGCCTGAGAAAAGATACACTGGAGAGACTGAATTTAGGGATTGATGTCTAAACAGCTCTGATATTATTTGTCTGGGCAGGCTTCAGTTAGTTATTGAATGCTTCTAATTTTTCCTAATTGGTCCAATGGTTTATTTATTTATTTTATTTTATTTTATTTT